>JAECUM010013017.1:0-16668 GCA_016617855.1 Megalonaias nervosa | reverse complement strand
AGCTGTTAATGACATTGATATCGTTTATATGAAAGATTTTCGAAGACTGTTGTCAGGTTCGTTACATATTATTACTCATGGATCAGGCCGATTATTTATCAATGGTGTTAATTGCCTCCATCCACTATAATAAATAAATACGCTCCAGATTCGCGCGGTGTTAAGATGTTATATTTATGTTATATTTAAGGTTATAAAATCATTTCATTTCCTATGATGGCCTGAATTGTAATTACGTGCCAACAGTTTTTTTTTGTTGAATCACAATAATAATATCCAAGAATATATCTTTGTTTGAATTTCACTATAAATCCAAGTCTCTATTTCGAAGAATATTTTTTAGATGAACACTCTAAAGATTTCCAGTGAAATAAATAATTGGAGTAAATAAATTCCAGCCCAAATAAAATACTGGACACAACAATAAGACTTTTGCTTCTGATGTTATTGTGGGAATATATTATTTTTTCTAGTAAACAATTTTATACTTCTCTACTTGCATTTTCTATAATAAAAAAACCTACTACCTAATGGAAAATTTCGTTCTAGAAGGTTCCAAATGTTTAAAAGATACAATCTTAGTTATAATTATAAGGTCTATTACTAACATTTTAATAAAGAAATGGTTACACAGTGTTATTGACACACACCAAGATAATTATCCAAATATTTATCATTCAGTCAGAAAAAGGTAAAAAGAAAATGTTGCTTACAAAACTGTCACTGATTATGGACATGGTCAGCATCAGAAATACAATTTTACGTAGCCCACATCATATCGTAAAATAAAAAACTAAAAAACTAACTAACAAACAATGCAAATTAAATATACGTAATACCTGTAAATGAAAGTACTACGCGTGGTGGTGGTGTCTCATTTGTGGCATGTTCATCTACGTGTTGTTTCATCCCGTCATTGGCAATTTCAAGATAGTCTTGGATAAGTACAATCCAAACTCCTAAGTCTTTGATTTGACCTATTTCAGTCATTTCAGTTAGGTTCTTTGTAACAGCGCCTCTCAGCCTGTCAACATCTTGAATGTCCACGTTAGACGTTTTGTAATTTTTCAGTTCGATCTTCAAAAGTCATAAGCTCGCCGGAGTCACTGTCAACAACAATCCGGCTGATAATCTCAGTCAAATCCGCTTTATTGCTCAAATCCACATCAGCACCACGTCATCGGTTTAGTAATCTCTGTAAATGTTAATAGACATACTGTATAATATTAAATGTACTTTAATGTGAAATCAGTAAGTGTTTGTGATGTTGGGTTTTCGAACAACCTTACGAACATCTCTGCAAAACCCCAAATATGTGACTGAGAGGAATTTCACACGAAAATCGTAATGAGTCTCCACAAAGTTGTCCCTGACGCTGTGCGAATCTACAATTGAAAGCGCCTTTTGCACTTAAAACTACAGGTTGTATATATGCATTAGCTCCACGTGCATCATTCTAATATCGTCTAATTGTATACGATTATATCTGCATTTTCAGACGTATCCCACTTGGACTAGCTGATCTCGCGTAACTTTGTCTGGTGAGTCCGAGAATTGTCTTGGCAGAATCAACATTGTTAAGAATCTATCTGATGTCCTTTCAGTCGATGGAATAGCATGTGCTATTGAATAATGCCATGATTCCGTTGTTAACAAATCCAGCTGTGATATGGGGATCATAATTTCTACCGTTGCCGTCACGTATAATTTCCAAGAAGGCCTCACATGGAAGCAAAAACTAGACGTGTCTTGTACTTGTAGTTCTATGTTTTATCAATGACCCTAGCCAGATATGAGTAATACTTAAAATCTCTTTTGCTTCGATTCACCAACACTGGCGCGCCCATGTAAATGTGAGATCTGATGTTTCTTTTGACTGAACCATTGTTTATATATTATTGAATTTTGCCTAAATACGCCGTACAAATCCACGCCCCATTGCCAGATTTGCAATCACCGCATTTGAGCGGCTTCATTAATAATTTTACCAACAGCAGCAGGTGTTGTTTCTGTCGATGGTAGCGTGGTGCTCGAGCCAGATAAGCGTTGTGGCAAATTTACTTACCAGAACCATGAAATTTCACGTGTGTGGTTTGATGTTCAAATACCAAATGACGTTCATCAGGCTGAGCTCTTATTTCTTCCACATGATTGTGGATGCCATATTGTTTACCCACATACAAATACGCGTTAACCATTGTCGATGGTGCAAGCAGATTCAAAGAAGCTGAGATGTTGACATCAAAAGATTTAGCAAGTGTCGCAGACGCACTCGAACGCATTTATGCACGAGGACCACTAATATGGTCACGATTATTAAAAGTGGAACCTGATAAAGATTGTATCGTCTCTCTTTGTGCGTTGCTGGTGACACACTCTGTGCGAGTTCGTGTTAGACATGTTAACATCACCGTGACCAAGCTATTGTGGAACTTTATAATGGTACACGTCGGTCATCAGTGCACGCAGGATTTTCTTAATGAGGCCTCAACGATCTCAGGGATAGGTAACACAGCTTCATTAGTTATATCAGCATTGAATAATGAAATCAGACGCACAGTTGGATTAAAGTCAGCTATTGCGATTCGGCAAAGACTGTCATAGTTACTCAGAAATTAAGTTGACAACCACCATCGTTACAACCACTCGGAAACAATTTTGTTCGGTATTTGTATGCACCTGGGGAGGTAGAAGATTAATAAAGTCGTGCTGCTGACCGATATGGTCCGTCAATGAATTGATTCTTCAAGACATCAGGGAACGAATATATACTCAAAGACAATCAAATACATTACCTTTTGTGAGAGAAACATTTGCAAAGTCGTTCCAGCGAAAACGGAAATGCAACCAAGATCTATTTTAATACGATGACGTGTCGCTTTGCGAATGACAATGCACTAGTGGACGCCCTTGTACGTCATTCAATCTTAGCTGATTCACAATAGCATGATACCAAATAATGCAAGTAGTAGTGTCATTGGGTAATGTCCATCACTTGCTATCAGTCGGCGACAAACACACCTTGGTGTATCGGTATACACCCATGAGATGTTTCCAACACCGTATCAAAATTACAACATGTGCAAATTCATTTCGCTCTCTAAGACATGCAACATACATGTCGTGTGTGGAATATTTAATGTTTTTCGGTCCAACTACAGTCGAATACATTTTAGATCGAAGTCCCAAATATTCTTCGATTTGTTTACCGGAGCGTTCGTCTGTGAATTTACCAACAACCTTTTTATTGGCGGTTTTATTGGCTTTGCTAAACCTCGGGTGTTATTGTGGATAATTGCTGTTGTCAAATTCTTTCATGAATACGTTTACGATATCCGAATAAACGTCATCGGAGGTTATTGCCATCATCAACGAGTCAGTGTCGGTATAAAGCATCTTTACATGATCCTGGTAAAACTGTTTGATCTTGTCGTAATTAAACTCGTACATGAGCAGCTTCGACAAGTCAAGTACGGATGAACCAAAACATACAGGTTTAGTCAACTTCAGTTTTGCGTTTTTACTATGAACGGCAACAAACCACCTATCAAAGATCTTTCGGGATTCAAATGCTGGGTCAACTCGAATTCGCTTTCGTAAATTATCCATAGTTTTACCCAAATATGGAATTGTTCTTGAGCTTAAAGAAATCTTTTTCAAAGTAGTTTGTGGCCTTTGTTCTCAAATCGGCATTCATTTGAATATATTGTGAAATCCAAACGTGCAGGCGAAATCCAGGCACTCCATGGATTTTAATTACACGGATCGATACTCGCATCAAGTACATATGTATATTTAGTACGTGTAATACATAACTGCGTTTGGTCGTGAGACTTGTAACAAACTTAGAGCATTTTAATAAAATTAATCCAGGGTTCATTCAATAGTGCGCACTGATAAGGTGACAACCAATCACCAGGCACTAAAAACGCTTTTGGTGCAAGCGAATAATCGTTACGTGCATGGTGAATTTTTCTAGGATATTCTAGATCCACTGCAAAGAAGTGTCCTTGGTCGCTATTGCTATTATATTTCATGTACATGTTTGTGTAGGACAGCGTGTGTAGCATCGTACCACTGAAATAAACCGACAAGAAAGGGCTGCATCATTGCCGAACCATAAAGGTTAATGGCGTAAAAGTACATGATGTAACTGTCAGAAGCAGCGGGTCATACCCATCTATATTTGGGTTGTTTGCGCACGCATATCGATTACTTGCCATGGAAATCCGGCCTGAAAGTGATTAATTAAATTAAATTAGCAGATTTTGGTCAATATCAATTCTCTCTCTCTCTCTCTCTCTCTCTCTCTCTCTCTCTCTCTCTCTCTCTCTCTCTCTCTCTCTCTCTCTCTCTCTCTCTCTCTCTCTCTCTCTGTGTTGGCATGTTCATAGTCTTTGGCGGAAATACCATCGTGATACAATGACGAATAAAATGCCTCGATCGGTGACAACTTTCGTTCAGCAGATTTATCCCATTTGTTCATGTATTGGTATGGGTACTCACCTTTTCTCACTAACAGGTGAGTGTTAGTGGAGCAATATCGATTAGTGACTTTGATGTTGTCTTCCGCTTGGTAACTACTGTAAACACTTGAACAGCGATTCCAGGGCTAAGTGTCTCAAATTTGTTCAGTGTAGCCTAAGTAACCTGCACGGGAAATTTTATATTACTAAACTTCAGTTCACCCAGGTGCAGCCAATATCATCGAGGCTGGTCTTGATTAGCACTAGCCGGATATAACGACAACAAATCTGCACATTCAAAACCTGTGTTATCAGAATTTGTCAGATTTATCAATGATCATAGTAGAATACACCCTGACGTTGGCATGTAACTCATTCCACGAAACGGTTGATATGGGGAGAGATGCACTCAGCTTGAGCACATCTGTCAAGTATCCATCCTGATCTAGTTTTAATGTATTTTTTCCAATGTCTGGAGAATCTGTTCATTTTCTTTGTCGATTTCATCATTGCGAACTATGTTACGTTTCAGAACTGTACAAGCACTGCTGTGAATCCACGGAGTTCTAGTTTTAAATCCACCCTTGTTACGGTTAAATGGCATAACAAAATGTGCATTATGGACAATATCCACCTTAACTCCGGGGGACCAGAGTGCTGTTACGCCGATATAATTCCAGGAATAACATTTGATAACAGTTGTCGAGAGTCTCTGCCTGCTTTATCCAATTGCAAAGCATGTCAATATCTTGTTTTAATTTTTGTACTCTAGCAAGATCAGAAACTGCATTGTCTTCAATCCTATCTATAATTTCAGTTATTTATATGTCTGTTTCCTGTACGTGTGCAGAGGTCACAGGTGTTTGTGCAATAATAAGTTCCGCAAATCTTCGTCGACGTGCGTGATAATATTAACGAATAGATCCACTTAGCCGGAAAAGTTGATTACGAGGTTTGACCCCAATACCACATTTTAAGATATACTCGATACGCGAGCAAATGTGATTTACGGTATAGCATGTTCTGCCGCATGGTTCATATTCTCCATGCATAAACCTTAAGAACTATTGAATCCCAGTGCCATTGAACCTCTAATTGGGCAAAGCCACAAGAATGGATCACTGTCGCCGCTGTTTTATTTCCTCGTCTGCATCAAATGCCACAACGATTTCGAGGCTAGGTGGACAGAGAACTTTACAAAGGTCATTACGGGTTTTTAGGGTAATTTGAAATCTTAAATCAGGCTTGTTCTTATTAGAATCATAAATTTCCCATGCAAATACGGATAAAATAGATTTCAGCTTGCTATTAGCCCAACGTAGCTCAAATAACCTATCTCTAAGTCTTGCTGCGTTAGTAAATAGTTTTTGCTTCATTGCTTTTAGTAATATCTTCTTAAATTCTTTCCAGTGCTTGCGCTGTATCTCTTCTGATTCGTTTTATTTAATTCATTTATCTTCTGAAGAATGGTGAGTTTGGATGCCATTTTTTATATTAATATTAAAAATATTTCTCTAGTTGATTTGCACTTGAGGATAATCATCACTGTTAGAATATTAGCTCAGATCAGAAAATTCACTAGTTTCAGATGTATTAGATGATTTTGTCAATGTCAGAGGCCTCATTTTTTCTTTTTTTCTTTTCGTTGTTGTTTAAGATCACTCCTAAGTTAATTATTTTATCCATATAATATCTGACATGTGTCCTTAAATATGTGTAACCTCGTTTGAGCCTCTTTGATCGATCAGCGTGATGCATTCAAACGAAACAGTGACTGTCGCAGTTTTTATATTCCATTCGTCGGGAAGAACCATATTGTTATTTGAGATCTCTGTAAATTCATTGAAAATATTCTGAGGATGCCATATATATATATATATATATATATATATATATATATATATATATATACCATATAACCGCCTTAACCAACAACATATATATATATATATATATGCTATATATATATAGATAGATAGATAGATAGATAGATAGATAGATAGATAGATAGATAGATATATGGACAATTCTTCAATATATATTCTGCACTATATTCTTTACTGTATTTAGTATAAAATATAAAATATCATAGCCAGTATAATTTTCCTCTTGCAGAAATATTCTAGGGCACAGTGTACAAAAAATCAATAACCTGGTTTCTGTACAATATAATCTGTAGTATAGTTACCATCATTAATATAAACCTGACTGAAAACTTTTCCATGCAGATCATTATCAGAATAAACTGTCATGTCTACTGTATTAGTGTCATAAGCGTTTTCGCCGATTGCTGATCTAGCCTACTGCGTCTATCTTGTATGATTCTTTCATTGTTTTCTCCGCCTCATTTTCGTGGATTGTTAAGTACAAGATTACACATAGGATGTGTCTTTTATATTAAAATGAATAAGTCATGGGGATAGGAGGCTTTGACATGTATAAAACTGAAAAAGTAAAAACCGCCATTAACCTCTTCTACATTTAAGCAGGGTAACATGTGTGTATGTGTTTTGTGTAGTGCATAAAGTAAATACTAGTACTGATATCACTACAAAATTATAAACTTTTACTTAAAAAATAAATACCGTTTGTAAACAGTTATTTCCATTGACCGCTCTGCAGTACATCATACAGTGAGTTATTTCCCTTCGCGGTGGTGATCGTGTTTAGTCAGTACAAACTGCTTTTATAATTTAGTATAAACTGTTATAGTGTCACAGCTTCATGTACAAAAAAAAAAAAATGAATGTTTGTCCATTTTATTAATGCAGTAAACCTTGTCGTGAATTGGATGTTTATTTAGAAGTAAATGAAAAAAAAAAAAAAGAAAATGCCAGAAAGTACTTCATTTTGATTTCGTTTTTCATTTTCTTTCTAACAAGGCCTAAATTATGGAAATCTCGTGTAGAAATGCAATTTCTTCTGGACTGCAACAATCATGAGATAACTTGACTCTAGCCATTTGTGTTATTTTTTTAAGAATACTGTTGTTTTAAGGCTAAAAAGAGATTTATTGTTGCCTGTATTTATTCTTGATAAATACGAAACGAGTAATCTCTCTTCTCAATCGAAAAAATGTGGTTTAGTGACTTTACTCCTCAAGTTGCGAATATCCCAGAAACACTCACAGTTAGGAAATGTATTTCCAAAAGTAGCTGAAAGAAGCTGTTTTAGCTTCACACTTTGTCTACAGTGGTAAAAAAAACCATTGGTCTTGATGTAGTTATTTAGATACATTTGTACTCTTTTACTTTTCGAATGGCTATGTATTTATTCTGTAAATAAATGCATAAGAAATCAATTGCGTATGCGTCTTTTAAATCAAGGAATATGTTTAAATTGTCACATACCTCAAAATTCAAATGGACGGCTCTTTCCAATTGATTCCAGAGTGGGTAGAGCTTAATAGTTTTGGCAAGAGTAGAGGGACATTTGCATGAAATCTCATCAATATTTTTCGACATTATCGACAAATTTATATTTCTTTTTAAAGAATGATAGCTGTTTTACAGTGACAATTTCCTTTGAAAAAATTGATTATAAACATACTATTGATTAGGAGCCTTGTTATGAAAGACTTGTTGAACAAAAATGCGAAGCCTTATCAAAGTGAAAGTGCAGGGATTCTAACGTTGTAAAACAAGCTCACCTACGTGTGTACGTTTGTGCGCAGCTCAATACAACCCAGACGTAGCCAAAAAATCAAGTGACATATTACATTACATATAGAAATATATTCGTTGAGATTTTTCTTAACAAGACTATGTCAGTCTTTCATAACTGAAACCAATATTATAAAGAGCTTGGCGAAGACGTATAATGAAACAGAACATAAGGTTCAAATGAATGGGTTTTTTAATTAAAAAAAGAGATGTTTCCAATGGCAACTAAATGATGTAAATGGTGTAATCGATCTTCGTTTAGGTACAATCCGAGAATGACTGAGAAACAACAACGATCATTTTTGTTCTAAAACAAAGCCTAGTTTGTGCGTTACTTTACTTGCGAATGCGCTCAAACAGTTGTATTGTTTTATATTCCATCTTCGAATGAAATAATAGTTGTAACATAAATTTGCTGATCTAATCCTTAACTTTCTTGTTCTCTTGATAATGAACTTGTTTTGGCACTGATTATACACATCTTGTCAAATTTCGATAGTAGCGCAATAGATACTGCTCCGGCGACAATAACTGCATTATAACATAAAATAACCAACCCTGCAATATGGGGATGGGTTGGGTTGGGGTTGGCACAAGCCTTGATGATCAACAAACCGTCAAAAGAGCTGTGATTTAGTGTCCTAACCACTGATGAAATCGGACAAACATCAGTGCTAGCCAATATTACATTTCATTTCCCATTTCCATAAGAGAAATCGATAATGACTTCACCCTGTACATCACCAGTGTTTTCAGTTTCAATCCGTAATCTAAATTCCGAGGGTTAGTCGCAAAAAAAAATTTCACCGACCAATACAAAACATGTAGAAATAAAGAAAAACAAAGAAACAGCACAGAACAGTTACAGGTGTTAGGTACAGGGTTAACGGAGGTAAATTCTTCATAACATTGTAATTGCTTTCAAGCATACATACTAATGGAAATCCCATTCTTCTCTGATATGACAGGTGTTGCATTATTATCCGAAATGCGCATGAGTATTATCCACTGAATACATAGATATTACATACATTAATAATACATGCATATATACAGACTGTTACACGGAAGAGTTCTCAACACCGGGCGAATCAATTTTCACCACCCGCGTGAGTTCCATATGAGGTAGACGTTTCCCTACTTCCAAGGATTTCATGGCAGTGGCGTCACTAGGGGGGGTGGGGGGGGTGCAGATCGAGCCGGGTGACACCAAAATGACTGTCTATACAATTTTTGAATTTTTGTGCAGGAAGGAGGTCCATGGGGGTGACACCATGAGTTACCGCACATGACTGTCTATAAAAGTTTTGAATTTTCGTGCAGGAAGGAGGTCCATGGGGTTGACACCATGAGTTACCGCAGTGGGTGATACCAACCCTAGTGACGCCACAGTTTCATGGCAACAATCGTTGTCAACTGAAAGGTTCTTCCACACAGAGGTATCATACATAACATTTCTCTATTCAACGACTACACATTCTGGAGACTCTAATTTGACACACACACACACACACACACATACACACACACACACACACACACACACACACACACACACACATATATGTATACAAATATTCCTGACACATCTGGCACATGATAAATGACATGTTTTGATGTTCTTTAAATGTTTATATAGAAAAAATAAATCAATAAGATCGTAAATAAGGCTTAATAACTACGAAACACATGCTAAACGTTTGATTGGTTTGTAATTTGTTCTTCATGATAACTAAATGTAATAATTTGATATTGGAGGAAAGCACAATCGACCCCAAGCCTAAATCATGATTATACCTTTGTACAAGTATAATATGTTATAGAAGCTACATATTAAGACCTGCTGTCAACCATATTAATGTTACAAAGTACTGACGCATCTCAAAACATGATCAATAGCGCATTACTAGTTGCTGTAGGTATGATTTGATTCTGATTTTGTTTTTATTTTGTTTTGTTTTGTTTTGTTTGGGGGTGGGGTTGTCATTTTTGCAGTAACTCTAACGAAGCTTGTTCATTCTGCGTTATGTTACTCAAAGAGCGTCACATCTGTTGCACAAGACTTCTAACTCGAATGTTGCGAAAACACGTGGTTCAACAAAAATTCCTTTTAAGTCCTAAAAAATGTAACATCTGGTTCTTATCAAAATGTCCTGAGCCCTGTGTAATTTACTGAATAGAATAACAATCTTGGCGGTTGTGTTTATTCTACGTTATTAATTGTGTCGATAAGTATTTTTTTAATCTTCCCTCCATCTGATGAGATTGGATACTGCGCCTTTGTACTTTTTCTTCACTGAATTTACCAAATCTAAAGTAGTTAAATATGACATCTGACGACGGCTTTATAGGCTTAACATTGGTTTCACGTATGCTACAACTTGAAAAGTGGACTCAACCCCTTGTAAAATTCCTAGGGATAATATGAGCGTGTTGGAAATGGCAGGTAAGAGGTGAATGAAAAGCAATCAATTCTACTAAAATTATGAATTTTATATTTAAAGCTTCAATTGCACAAATAAAACCAAAACCTAATGGCACTACGCTTATTGTATGGGTTATATGCACGCGACTTTTCAAACAGAATTTCCATTGTATCATCAGAAAAAAAAAATTGTGAACAAATTAGATATTGATAGGAACCATTTTTACGCAACTTTTGAAAAGCAGGAAGGACTAGAATATCTATGCTCAATATTATTGAAACGCTTGTAATCAGTGACATGTTTACCGTATCTATGAAAAATGGAGTTTTGTATTCTTTTTCTAAAACGAAATGGAGATTTTGACCAAGCTCGATACCTCAAGGCTTGTTGATCGGTGATTATGTTTTGATTTCTTCCCATGATCAACACAAATAACCCAGTATGTTGTCTTTTCTGCACTCTACTGATTTTGTAGCGAACAAATATTTTACGTGGAAAAATGTGCTATGAGGAATAGAACATTAGAAATATATTTCAAATTTGTGTATGATCATGTCCTAAATATAAACTGAAGGCATTTTTAAATGTGTATTCTGTCACAATTTAGAAGCAGAAAGTGTGGAAGTATGTGTGCAAACATGTGATAGTCATGTCATTTTTACACCTTTTGTTCCTAATTGGAGATATTAGCATTTTCAGTTTTGAATACTGTTTAATATTTAATTCAAGTTATCTCGGTTCGACTTGTTACGTGTCTTGGCTCGTACAAATGTAACAAAGAAAAGAGTAAAGCCAACAAGCTTTGGAAAATTTAACAAAATAATTTATTTCCCACGAAAAACATGGTAAAAATAAGAAAATGGACTTAACGGTTTATGAAACTAATCCAAAATTAATCCTAGAATTAATAAATGTAAGTCCTATCAACAAAAAGTTCTAAGTGAATCACAGTTCGAATCCCGATGAAATTCCAAGATGGAAGACGATGACGTCTTCAATAACCTGCTTTGTCCTGATGTGTCAACAGTTCCTTGTTGAATCACCAATAATATTCCACTTTGGAATTCCGAATAATTTCCAATAAATGTCTTTGTCCAAGAATTCTGATGAGTACTAGATATTTCAACTCAAACTGGTCACAACAAAAATACCTTTGAACTCCAAAGGTTTCAAGCAAGACTGGCCAAAATCACTATAATAACGTGTTTTAAGCCTAACTACAACGCAGAACGGATCACCTGATAGGGTCACTTGATCACTTCCTTTCAAGCGACGTAGAAACATTACATGTCGACAATCACGTTTGCTATGTACGGCTTTCATTCTACTAAATGAAACTTGCTATAAGATTCAATAATAAAAAAGTTGTTTACACCAAGCTGAAACTGGTTCTGAATCTAGCTCAGCAAAAGATACAAAGTTTCTACTCCTGTGTGTTTATCAGATTTAACAGAACTGAACTGAATTTTCTGGAAAAATGTCAAATCCAGTGAATAAAGTTATCATTACAATAACATGTAATGAAACAAAATAAAAGAAAAAAGCAATTTAAAACTAAGACACAAGTAATTAAATTACATATACGTAACACTTCCCCCATTAAGAAATAGAAAGATTTATTTAATAAAGCTGTCTTTTTACCATATGTTAATTATACATGAGGTAAAAAAAAAATACGTAAGAAAATCTCCTACGAATTATACAAAGTGTACATGAAATAATATTTCTATACGCGGGAAAGTGCATCTGCAATTAAATTGTCTTTTCCCTTGATCTGCCTGATGTCAATCTTATATTCCTGTAACAACAAACTCCACCTTAATAATCTTTGATTTTTGTTTTTTAATCTTGTCAATGAAAGTAAGGGGGTTGTGATCACTAAACACAACAATTGGAGAAGGAGCTTAACTAATGTAAACTTCAAAATGTTGTAATGCCAATATTAAAGCCAAACATTCCCTCTCGATTGTTGAGTAATTTCTTTGGTGCTTATTTAATTTCTTAGAACCATAACACACTGGATGATCAACACCATTTCTATCTTCTTGAATCAATACTGCTCCAACCCCAACATCACTTGCATCAACAGATAGTTTAAATGACTGACTGACATTTGGAGCTGTAAGAACTGGTGTACTTTTAAGTATGGCCTTTAACTTATCAAAAACCTCCTGACATATTTCAGTCAAAAGAAACTTGTTTTTCTTGCTCAATAAATTTGTTAGGTGTTCAGCAATATTAGAAAAATTGGAACAAAATTTTCGATAGTATCCAGCCATACCCAAAAATCGTATCAGTTGCATTTTACTGACAGGAACAGGGAATTCAGAGATAGCCTTGACATTAGCATCTATAGGTTTAACTTCTCCATGTCCCACGATATGTCCTAGGAATGTTACACAAGCACGGCAGAACTCACTTTTGGATAAATTGATTGTCAAACTTGCATCAGTGAGTCTGTCAAAGAATTTCCGAATTGTTGCTAAATGTTCTTTCCAGGTGTCGTTGTAGATGATGACATCATCGATGTAAGCATCACAATTATCTAGACCACAGGTAGTCATATTCATCAAACGTTGAAAGGTACTTGGCGAACCCTTCATCCCAAACGGCATCACTTTATATTGATAAACTCCATCTGGAGTCACAAATGCCGAAATTTCCTTCGCCCTTTCCATTAGTGGAATCTGCCAAAATCCTTTCAGAAGGTTAAATTTGGTGACGTACTTGGCATTTCCAATTTTATGAATGCAGTCATCGATTCTTGGTAATGGAAATGAATCTGTCTTAGTCACACTGTTCACCTTCCTATAATCAGTGCACATACGAAAAGTTTTATCTGGTTTCGGAACAAGTATACATGGTGAACTCCAGTCACTTTTACGGGGCTTTATGAAATCATTCTCCAGCAAATAATGAATTTACTTTTTCAAGTATTCCTGTTTGAGAGGGTTCATACTGTATGGGTGTTGTTTCACAGTTTTGGAATTTACAATTTCAATGTCATGAAAAATTTTGTTTGTCCTCGTAGGAACATCTGGAAATAAGTGCTCATATTTAAAAAATAACTTTTAAGTTCATTCCTTTGTTGTTGTTGCAAATGTGAAAGTTTCTGGTCCAGATTTTTCATAATATCTGATTTCCGAAGATTTGTCACTCCAAAATCAATAGAGTCCGAATTCCTTCACTTAAATCCTCAGTGAGTGGGACAGGTACAACTAATTAATTGCATGATTTATCTCTCTCAATATACTAGTACTCCATTAATTTATTTAGATGAGAGGACGATTATTATAATTTAACTCATTCATTTTCTTCTTAACTTTGTAAGGGCCGTAATACCTAATTGCAAGAAAATTTTGAAGAATGAGCAAGAGAGAAGGAACTCTATTACCAGACTCAAAAGTTCTCTCCATTGAAGTTCTGTGAAACCATAATTTCACTTTTAACTTAAGTTGCTGGGTGCCAAATTCAAGCATAATTAGCTGGAAAATTCCAGACATAAAATTTGACCCTTGATCCGATTGAACAGATTTGGGAAGGCCAAATTGAGTAAAAAACTTTATCAAAGCTTTACTATCGTTTTAGTTTTAATATTCCTCAAAAGAATCTGTTGACGCACACATAATGATCAGCAAGTATTGGTTGCCTGACTTGGTCTTAGGTAAGGGACCAACACAGTCTACCATAATTCTGCTAAATGGTTCGTCAAATGCAGGAATAGGTTGCAGACGAGCCTTAGGTATCTTCTGATTGGGTTTTCCTACCATTTGACAAGTATGACAAGATCTGCAAAATTTACAAACATCACTTTTGATTTTTGGCCAATAAAAGTGAGTCAAGATCTTGTGATCAGTCTTGTTAATCCCTAAATGACCAGCCGAAGGAGTTTCTTGGGCCAGACTAAGTATTTCCTGTCTGTAAGATTTTGGAACTACAATTTGATAGTTCACTGACCACTCGTCACCAGCAGGTACCTCGGGAGGTCTCCATTCTCTCATAAGAATTCCATTTTTAATGAAATAACAGACAGGTACTTCAGTGACTTCAGTTTCACTGACGTCCCTCTGAAACAAACAGGAGATCTCATAATCTTTTTCCTGTTCGACGACAAGTGATTGTCGTTTGTAACCCTGATTAGAAAAAAGAGAATGAGGAGTTTAAAGAAGATCACAGTGATCAATATCTTTTGATTGATCCAAACAAGGAGTGAAAGTGACCTCATCAAAAGCCTGACCAATACATGTGTCAGCTAAGGGAATACTTTCCTTATCGGAATCATTCTCAAGAGCTTTCTTTGCCATAGCTCTAGTAACTGCACAAGCTGGCTATAAATCAGGGAATTCTTTTTCAATTGGATCGACTTTCTGATCCAAAGAAGTCTTGTCAGTTACAAGTGGATTAACCACAACCTTGTCTCCAGCTAGATCGTTGCCTAGTAATAAATGAATGCCCTCAACGGGTAATGTAAACACCATTCCGACTGTCACAGGTCCTGAAACTAAGTCTGATGACAAATTTACGCAATGGAGAGGAACATTAACAAAGCCGCACTCTATTCCTTGAATAAGAACACTCATTAGAAGAAGACTTCTCAGAAAAGGGCAAGGTACCTAATAATAAAAGACTCTGAGAAGCTCCTGTGTCCCTTAAAATTTTAATAGGTGTAGGATTGGCCAAATCACCCAAGAGTGATATAGAACCCTTCGACATGAATGGTTCATAATTCTCCATAATAAAATCAGACTGGGGTTTATTAGACCCAACAAATGTATTGCTTTCAATACATGACCGTGACCTTGACCTCTTAAAAATAAGAGCATTTGGGATAGGTCTGTTTTGATTCTGATGTTTATATTTCAATTTGAAGCAATCAGAAATAACGTGTCCTTTCGTCTTGCAATATGTACACGTAGGAAGAGACAAGGATTTTGAATCAAGCTTATCAGAAGCTTGATTTTTAAAAGTTGTGCCAGACTGAGTTTTAGAAGGGCTCGTATTCGGTTGAAATACCATTTTACCAGTAGACTGCTGAGTAAAAGACTTGCTTACCACAGGAACTTTATGAGCTAAGAAATACTCATCGGCAGCAAGAGCAGCATTTTCCAAGGTTTCGATATTGTGCTCTTAAGATAAGTCTTAATGTCACTATGGACACAGTTCTTGAACTCTTAAAGTAATACAGGTTGTTTGAGACTTTCATAATCCTGATCAACTTTCTTGGCTAAGCACCATCTATCAAATAATTGCTCTTTTTCTATTGTCAATTCGACATGAGTTTGTACAGCTTCTTTTTTATAGTTCCTGAATATTTGCCGATAAACCTCAGGAATCAGCTCATAACCTTGTAAGATGCATTCCTTAACCAAATCATAGTCAGAATTTTGCTGTACTAACAGGGATGCATAGATATTTCGGGCTTTGCCATAAAGTACACACTGCAATAATTGAGATCAATGCTCCCTTGGCCATTTTAAATTTTGAGCAACTTTTTCGAAAATATTTGTCTGCTTCTTTTTCGCTAAAAAGGGATACTAGCCTAAAATTGTTTTAACTCAATTCGAAATTCCCTTTCATCCTTCTCTCTTTGCATTTGCATCTCTCTCTCTCTCTCTCTCTCTCTCTCTCTCTCTCTCTCTCTCTCTCTCTCTCTCTCTCTCTCTCTCTCTCTCTCTTGCTCTCTCCCTCTCTCTCTCTCTCTTCTCTCTCTGTCTATCTTTCTCTCTCTCCTGTCTCTCTGTCTCCTCTTTCTCAAATTGTAACTACATTTGTTTATCATTCTCTTGTAACTGCATTTGTTTCTCTCTCCCCTCTTTTTCAAATAGCATTTTGTTTTTCTTCTTTTTGTAAATATATTTGTTCGTTTGCTTTCTCCAATTGCAACTGCATTTGTTTCTCTCTCTCTCCTCTTTTTCAAATTGCATCAGGTTTTCTTCTTTCTGAAGTTCAAGCTTCCTTAACTCTACTTCCCTCTTGCATTTTAATTTCAATTCCTATACTTTTATATCAGAGTCGGATACAGACGTACTGATCGAAACCAAAAGACTTTCATCCAAACATTCTTTTCTACCAAATACTGGATCAAAATGTTTTTTTATTTCTTGCTTCGTTAAA
>JAECUM010013016.1:0-71671 GCA_016617855.1 Megalonaias nervosa | reverse complement strand
TTTAATATTTTTATTTTTTTTTACTTTTAACCCGAGGTAAAAGTGCTAGGGTCGGCAGCTTAAACGGCGATGGTCAGCTGACCAGGAACTTTTACTTCTTTGGCCTGATATGGCACTTCCGGTCTGCGGACGATCAGAATCTGGGAGATAATTTCATCTTATAGAACACAATTTAGACAACTGAAGGACCCTATGTAATGCTCATAGCAGGTGCTTATCTACTTACTACTTTTAAATTTAAAAAACACATAAGTTGTGGAAAGTTCTGGGAAATGTTTCTTTTGCATTCTTCCATTGGTTGCAAAGCATGGAATTGTCCAATCCCAGCAGCCAATTCATCAATCAATCTTGTAAGTGCCATAATAATAAATTCAAAAGTGGTCCATTGGAAGCAAACTGGTCTTTGAAAACTTGCGTTATAAAGGAGTGGACTCATCAATCGCCATGAACTTGTTTGCGTTATATATATGATAATCCTATTACCGGAAATGTTTGTAACCTCCTAAATACTGTTCAGCCGAGAAAAGCAATCGCAGATTACAAAGTCGGAGATTTGGTGTCTGCAGTGATGCCGAGTTTTGGGATTGCAGAAGGAATTATTGGAAGGATTGGAGGTAAGTTCGTTTCTTTTTTTATTATATTACATTGTTTGAAAAAGATAAGAACATTTATTGGCTCTCATTTTATAGACTGGCTGTACTGCATCAGTTTTTCAGTTGATTGCGTCTGTTTTCAGTGGGAATAGGGTTGTTTGGCGAGCTATAAATACTGTATGATGTCATTTACCCACTAGACATTGCGCCATCAGACGTATTGTTTTCAGACAAACATGTAGGCATACAGCATTCAGTAAACCTTATTGTTGTTTTCATCTTTATCTCATTGATAGCTTGTGTGTGTTGTAGAAGAGGGATTTTTTTAAAAATAATTGTTGTGAAACAATGGTATGGAAATTGGACTGAGTGTTCCTGCTTCTATGCATTGTTTAATCCTTATAGATATATGATAATAATAATCATAATAATAATTTCTTATTACTGTTGTTGTTTTTCTAATTTTATCTTTGTACGATTCAGTTGTAATTTTTTAGAAGTGAATTACAAGAATATAGTACCTTTTAACGATAAAAATTATTTAACTATGCCCATTTTGAATAGAGCAAAGCAAACTAACCCATTAACATTAGCTGAATTCAGAAGAAAAGAATTAACAGTTTAATTATTTATTATTATTAAACATGAAAATGAAGTCATGTTTAAAATCGCTGAAAGAACAATAAAATCTGAAAAATATTTAATGACTCAAAAATGGATCTTAGAATAACTGTACATAATTATTACAGTGCATTAAATCTGAAGAATAGGTTTATGAATAGTGTTAAAGGCACGTAAGAATAGAACAGAATATCCATGCGTATAGGTTGTTAGGCAGCAAGAAAATCTACAAAGCAAGCAATCAGATTCATTACTGCTTCAGTATACTGATGAAAAGTTATATTACTTTATCAATTATCTTTATGTACAGTATTTTATAATTTAAATAACTGTACAGTCCTGCCATATTATCATGTGTTTGTCCGAAATTGCAGCTGCATTCTACTTTGAGATACAAGGTAGTGATTTGTGACAAATTCACATGATGGCCACTGTTTAACAACTTTATAGACCTTGCAAACCCTGATAGTATATGCCCTTCATTTGGGGTGTAAATTTGTGCACCATATTAAAATGATTAATGCTCATGCATGTCATATGTCGATGATATTAAATAGTACTTATGCTGGATTTCTTTTGTTCGTCTAATTGAAAAGGAAATATGGCATCCACGATACCGATCTCATGTTCTATGTTACCTGTTGCATACGAATTTGCAAAAATGCAAGCATCAGTGATCTCTTAACTTTAAAAAGGATGTCAGGTTACATAATTAAAATGATTATTATTTTTATTTTTAAAGGCCAACATGCCAAACCACTTTTTTTTTTCAGCAATAAACGTGGGTATATGTATTTTTTCCCAAGTAATCAATTCCCATCACTAGTAAATAGCATGGAATGTATTGCATATTATTTGAAAAGTCTGCACTTTTTTTAAATTTAGGGTTGAAATAAGTAAAGATGCGAATCCACAATCACCAAAACAAACCAAAAACATCTAAGACAATAGCAACAAAATAGACCACCAAGATGGCAACATTAAAACAGACTAAGACGGTAACACCAAAAAAGTCCAAGGTAAGATAAAGATGCAGCAATTTCAAACTTTATAAAAACTTTATAAGCAATAAGCACTGTGTCATATCTTTAAGGGTTGATGACAGTACAGTGAAATAATAAGACAGTAATTCTGAATAATTTTAATAACATCTTTAAAGGGATGCATCAGGATCTTATAATTGATTGAATACATTAGTTTGAACTTGTCAGGCATTGAGCCAGGAACAGAATACAATCTTGACTGTATTTGTTATCAACAATTAGAATGATGGTCCCAAATTCAAAGAACAGTCCATTATAGAAATATAGCATTTTCAGGTTTAATACCTTGTTTTCAGAACTAAAGGATTCCAAACATGATTTGTAAATTTAAGGCTGCCAATAACAGTTATGTTATATGCATACTGTTTGTTTTATTAATTCATCACATTTTATATTTTCAACCAATATTTTTTTTACAGAACTGATTCAAATGAAATGGCAGAATATCAAAGAGGCGATTATAAACAAGAAAATCAATGAAGTGCTAAAACCATCAAGAAACCAGTATATAAATGGATGGATTTTCAAAATTAAATGGACAATTTGGCACTAAAGGAACCTTATGGGCATTTTTGATATTTGGACCATTTAAAAATTTTATTTGTACGTGTTGAACAAATTAAAAATAAAATGTATTCTTATATTCTGTAATATTTGCTTCATTATTGTTGGTCTGATGTTTTATGCCAGGGAGGTGTCCAAGGAATCCTCGGACGATATGTCCGAGTACACTTTGGACAATATGTTCTAGGAATCCTCAGAATGCTTGAAAACCATGGACATGTCCGAGGATTGGGAAACCTCAGAGTATTGGTTGCAAAAAAACCTTGGAAGTCCGAGGTCAGCCTCAGACATTTGACAATAAAAACCTTGGACATTGGTATAAAAAAATTTTGTCCTTGGACTATTACCTCGAAAAGTCAGCAACCAATACTCAGAGGTTTTTCCTAGGAACATTTGTCCAAGGTTTCCTAGGAAACCTCAGAATATATACAGCCAGGTGACTCGTGAATTCAGTTTCCCACATTCATTTTGAATTTTTGTTACAATTCTATGGTCTTAAACCAAGTAATAGAAATAACCAAATCCAACAAGTTTTTGTAAAAATTAATAAATAATTTAACATTCTAAGTTATAAAATGAAAATTTAAGAGGAACTTACAGTATTATTAATTAATTCCCAAATAATCCTAACAAGTTCTACACACACAAGTAAAACAATTGAGTGTTCCGAATGAATTTCAGGTCATGAATGTGCCGTCCTACTAGAAGCCTTGAATGTGCTGAAATGTCAACAGTTTTATTGTATCCATGGTTCCCATGCTTTTCTAAACATAAATTTCCAGGTCATTTCCAGGGTTTTTCCAGGATGAAATTAATTTTTTCAAGGTTCAGACATGGTCGTTACTGAATGGTATTAAAGAACATTTTAGATTATAAAACATGCATTTTCTAAATCTAAAGATGTTTCTATTTCAAGACGCTCCAAAACATCCAAGTCAGAAAAGATGATCATGTACAAAGCCATAAAATGTATGACATGAAACAAGTTGGACTATATTCCTATAAACTGGCATGCAAAGTCATTTCCAATCTACGGTGTGTGTGTGTGTGTGTGTGTGTGTGATTTGGATTTTCAACGTAGCTTTAACAATTTTTCAGTCATATCGCTACGATGTCTGCAGTGTGGCAGTTTATAGTGATGTCTAGCACTGGGGCATCATGCCGCAGACATGTAGCATGATGTCCCACCCAGTCACATTATTCTGACACCGGGCCGACCAGTCCTAACACTAACCTCTTAATGCTGAGCGCCAAGCGAGGCAGCTGTTAGTATCATTTTTGTAAGTCTTTGGTATGACTCGGCCAAGGATCGAACCCATGACCTCCTGCATCCGAGGCAGACGCTCTAACCAGTAGGCCACCGGAGCGGTCTAATCTACTTCCAATCTACGGAATAAACATTCTAATTTTACTTGCTGACCTGCATTATGTTGCTACGTGGAAACAACATAATGAACATAAATTAGTTTTGTTTCCTTTCAAACTTTTAATTCTAAAGAATTCGAAAGCAATATATAATCACATTATACAAAGTAAACTTTTCATATCATAGTATGAAAAACCAATAAATGCAAAGTATTAGAATCTTATCTTGTAACGAAAAAAGTGTAACCCTCAATTAATCTGTACCAATAAAACTCAAACAAGATTTTTCAAACAACCTAAACTCCTTAAGAGGATTTGGTTAAAAATCCATCATTTAAAAAATATTTGCAAAAGGGTTGATTTAAAACTTGACAAAAGACCTTCAAAATTATGTATTGTTGCATAAACAAGAACTGAATTTTCTGTAAAATCATGTCTTCTTGTACTTCGAGAAACCAGTCCTCAAACCTGTATTGATAGAGGGACTCGTATCTTTGTTTCATATATAATAAAAGTGATGAAAATTTCCCATTTCTCCTGTGTCCTATTCAAGATTGGAAACCAATGCTTCAAGCTACATGTCACTGTGTAATAGTTTCGCATCAAAGTTCAGCTCAGAGATTCAACATTTTTTACAACAAAGTTGGCTTAAAATGAATAGCAGTCCATTTTCTAATCCGGGTTTCCTCCGAATATTCCCATTCCATTGTTAACATTTGGACATTTAGGCTGAGGTGTGGGGTCAGCTATTGCATGTTGAAATTTGGAATTTGCCACCACCGTGCAGTAGTGGCATATGGTAGTCGCTAACCAGAGGGCCTAGCAAATTTAAGTCATGTAATATCAACTCATACCTGCATGAAATCAATAGGAAAATGGTTTATTTTCTCAGAAATGGCAAGTATTATAATCATTATGTCTTTAATCCACGAACAGACTAGACAAAACTTCAGCATATATGAAACCTGACCCAATACTCGCCATTTGCAGAACTAGTTACATGACTTCACAAATCTCAAATGACATCAGAAGTCCAACAGTCACATGATATCAACTCCTTGTTAATATTGTTGTACAAAAATTCAATTATATTAAATGAAAGTCAGATACCTTTTGCAAAAACCAGAAGGAACATATAACAGTCAACATATTTATTTTGAGAACAACGACAAGAAACCTGTCGCTGTCACAGCAATCTGGCCAGTCCAATTCATGAAGCAGAGAGCACGTGTCAATGTTGTAGTCACGTGATACAACAAAACCATAGTAGTTGTTCTCTGAATAAATATTGAGAACTATGTGTTCTTTCAGGGTTTTTTATTTTTATTACAACTAGTATACGACTTTCAAATAATACTTTTTATTTTTTTCTACATTTGAAATGGGTTATTACTGATAACACGTAACTACTGGATTTATGATGTCACAAACATGTGGGTTGTGATATACATGTACTCATGCAACTAGCAATGCAAATCGCGAGTACCAGGTCAAATTTCATCAATGCCATAGATGTTTCTTGTCTTTCAGCAGATTAAAGACATAACGATTTAATACAAGCAATTTCTGAGAAAATAAATAATTTCTGTATCGATTTCATGTGGGAATGACTCAATTTAACATTTAAGTTTGCTAAGCCATCTGGTAAGCAGTTACCCTTTGCTGCCACCATGTTGGCCTCTTGTGATGATTGACTGGTTTTCATACATTTCATTTAAGTAAAGATATGGACATCAAGCTGTTTGAAAAAAAGTCTACTAGATGAATCTAATCCACTGAGCAATTGGATTGACTCAAAAAATATGTTAATGGCAAGCACCCAAATGATCCATACTGCAACCTTCAAATGTTCTGGTCAGATCTCGATAAATTTACCTCACGATCAGTTCAGTTACAACTCAATTACATAATGGTTTTGAGCTTTAAGTGGTGGCCAAAAATTCCCGGGTTTTTCCCGACTTTCATCAATATTTGCAAAATTCAGAGACTTTTCACGGTCGAGAAAAAATTATGAATTCTCCTGACTTTTTCCCGATTTCCCGGTAGCATGGAAACCCTGTGTATCACAATTGCATTTTCCAAAACTCTATTTAATGATTTCACAATAATCCCAGAATAACATTTTAGTCCAGAGTCATTGAGCACTTTGTAATTCCAAACAATCCAAACAAACGGTTCATCTCAAATTTTATCTAAACACAACATTAAATACATCTGAAGACTGATATTAAAACAAGAACATAGGAAAACAGGAATAAATTAATTGTCCACTTCATCACCTTATATATACACTATGGCTCTACATCACAATATTTTCCTACTCAATCTCTTTTGCAGTACCTCCCATGTGACACATTTCACAATAGATGTACCTAATGTTGCAACAAAACCCACCTGACTCAATCATTCAATGGGAAATTACCACAAACCTGTCAACAGGCTTATTATTATGACTGATGTTAAAACTTGTAAAAACCTATTTATAGCTCACATGCAATCTAACATCATGCACCTAAGTACAAGACACAATACGGCTATACCAGTACATACCATTTTCCATATGTCAATCCAAAGGATATTTATTTTAGTAGGTCTACTATTAACAAATGCATAATTGTATCGTACATTTCCTTCAATGAAATATTTTCTTTACTGATGACACATCTATATTATAGGTTGACACCCTCTTTTTTGCAAACATTTTTTAAATGTTTAGGTTAGTTCTGTATCTCTATAGATGCTTTGCATGAATGACCCAAATCATTTACACCCCACCCACCCTTTCTTGTTTGTACTATTAATGGCCTTAAATATATAGCATACCTGTAACATGAAAATTAGAAAGGAATTAATATATATGATGATCTTACAAGTTTCATACATCGTTTATATTGCTAACATAAATAATCTCTTGCTCTAAGAATTACTGAACTGGACTTTACTAAGAGGTTTTTAAACTTGTATGCAGCAATTATTCCTGTAGCTGCAGCAATTAATAATAAACAATGCTAAGATTATTGCAGACATATAATTTTCTTACATGACAAAATGGCAGCCAAGTTGCTGATATGGATGGCATCAGTTAAAGTTTCCCAGACTTATGTGTTTGTCTGCAACACTTGCCTGTGCAGCTTTTCTAGCCAACTGTGTGAAGATAATTATGATTACCATGTTGGCAACTTTATAGTACCTGACACATTTTAAGTATGCCTTTCTAATTTCCACATCTTTTCACTAAGACTGAATATTGTTTGTATTTTATCTCCTCTACCTCCCTGAAGAACAGAAGCAGATGTTGCAATATTTTATGATGCCTTTCTCTACATTCAACAAAAGAGTCTTCATGCACCGAAAACATATACACTACAATGAAACTATAGATACATTAGTTATCTACATACTGTACATATATACTGTGTCAACTATTTAGATAATTATTTTGGTGACCTCTCTCATATTTTTTCATCCCTTTCCATAGACATGGTCTAATTGCACAGGCATTTTTTTCTAATTGTTCTCCAGAGCCCAAATGGGAAACCCAATTTCCACATGTATGTCCCACTATGTTCATGGTGGTATCCTGACCATAAAAATGTGCATACCTACCACAGCTGATTACCTCTCCTTGGCAGGAAATCTTTAATATGCTGTCAATTTCATGGTACAATGCCATCTGGAGAAAGCTGTTGAAGTCTCTCAATTAACTTTGCATCAGAAAAGTTTGATTAATTTTTGTGTTAATATCTCTTACATAGAGTGTGAAACTTCCTCAAATGATGTCAGTGAAAACCATTAGACTCCCAATCTGATGGGTTACATGTCCCTTTAAGTTTAGTTTTTTCACATTAGCAGACATCATAATACGGATCTCCCCCATTATAATGCAATTCCAGATATAATGCATTACTAATATGGACCCCATGACCAAAATCATACCAATGTATAAATAAGAGTTGAAGAAAACAAGGTGAAACTTGAGTATCTTCATTTCCTTTTCAAAACACCATAATTTAACAAATTTTGATAGTTCCCCCTATACCACAGTCCTGTATATTATGCTACTTTCAATTTTTGTGGTTCCATATATATCGTTGTACTTGGTTTGTATCTGTACATAAGGCAGTTGGCAGCTATGGATCCCGACTACAATATTAAAAAGAGAGAGCTGTATCCATGAAATGTTATGTAGTGCAACTGAGCTTTCTCATTTAGCCCAATATTTTACTGCACCATGAGCTGCAACTGCTACCTGACTCTTCTGTTAACTCTGGTTGCAAATTGGCGACATGTATTTCTGCTCCGGGGTTTGGAGCACCACTTTTCTTAAAGTGCACTCATGCAATTTCCAGATGTAAAAACACTAAAAATGTTATTGGCTTCTTATTTTATTATTTATCTGTGAAGGTCCTGAAATGAAAATACCCTGCAATCTCCTATGAGGTGCTTAACAGATGGCCCAGCTGTGTACACTCAAACATAAAATAACATCATTCAGATATCACAATATAAACAATCTGTAGGTTCTTTAAACCATCCCATGGATTTACAAATTACTTTTTTAAATGGATTATCAGTATCAGTGGAGAAAATCAGGGGAATATCATATAATTAATTTTGAACCCTGTACAAAAATGCTCAACTATGGAGCAGAACATGTACAAGGATTGCTACGTAATTTGACAAGTTATGTTACTGACCAGATTTTAATCTTGTGTTTAGTTAGGAAAGATGTCATTTTTAATTTCTCTCCAAGGAAAACATAAACTAAACACCTGATTAATATAGTTACAACTGTTGTTTTTTCAGTTACATTAAATGCTGTTTGTGGAATATCTGACTAACAGTAGATCTGAAATTCAATTTGCTGTATGCCATTAATGCTCGAAGACAGTATCAAAAGAAGAGGCTTCCATAAAATTAAAATTTTGTTTATACAATACATTTTGGGAATGCATTTTATGCACATTTTTTCTAAAGGAGATGAGCAGGATGCCTTTAAATCCCCAACCCCATCTTACATCATATTTCAATCATTTATAGGCTGAAAGTAACCATAAAAGAAGCAAAAAGAACTTTGAAATAAATAAAATTTTACTTGTAATCACAAAAAATTATACAAGTTTTGATGTGAAAAGATACACATATCTGATAATTACCAATTTATATTTAGTAGCCTATTCAAGAGCTTAGATATAACAAAACAGATAAGAAAGAAGTACGTGTGATTTCACTATTAATTCCTTCAGTACTCCATACATGTACTGTAGTATTATTGTTATTGCCTGAAAAATAGCTGAAGCCGCTACACTATTGCCCAAGTGAAGTAACTGGTAAATTGTCTGTTCTAGATAGGATTTCAATGTGCACAAGGGGAACAAAAGTATGATCAAGACAAGGTGTCATAAACATGATCAAAAACAGCATTATGGCAGAAATATTATCTGGAAGTGGAGCAGAGGCCAGTGATGACTCCTCTCCATTTCACTCTGTCTTCCACCACAAGCTATGTGTAATGTGAAAATTTTGTAATCATTCCCATCATTGTATCCTACAACCAGAAAAGTCAAATAAGTCTGACGAATAAGACTAGACAGTAAAAATCTTTATTCTTTGATTATTTGTAAACCAGAGCATAATGAAAGTTTACATCAATCTATGCCAAAGAACAGCTGTACAGCTGCAACTGTATATACTTTGCCTGATATATCTAATTACCAACTCCTTTTCTCGAACTATTGAATAAACACAAAACAATAAGAACTGACACTGGACATGTTGCAGCATCTACCTGGGATAAAATGTGCTTGCAGCCCAGAAAAAAAAAACCCCACCCATCATGGTCTGACATCTTTCAATGCCATAGTACTTACAGCACTCATAGAAATGAGTCTACATTATTTCAATGAATTCATCATAAAAAAAACTACAATACTAAAGTACAAGCAAGATGATTTCCTGACTAATGGAATTCTTTATCCTCCTATGTAAAACTTGATTTTGACAATAGCCCTTAAATAACTTTTTCGTGCCTGAATATTTGGCCCTTGTGACCTATTTTAAAATGTGGCAGTTCCCAAGGCCAAATTAGCTGAACCATGATACAAAGTTATACCAGGACACTAAAAGTCAATGAGAAATAAACATCAGTGTCCTACTTCTTGACCCCATGGTCCCCACTCAGAGACAAGGCGAAAGCAATAGTTGTTTAGGAAGAAAGGAATGTAAAGACTCATATAAAATTCCAACATCTGATGTGCCTTGGGTGAGGGGTTATTAAAATATCTGAAACACCTAACAAATGATCCCATCCAGGGATGACTCAGCCGGGGGTTGGGGGGGGAGGGGTGTGTGTGGTGGTGTATTGGTAAAATGGGACATGCGGAATACTAATTTAAACATGAAGTGAGTACATATCCTCCAGTGTACAAGTACTTCTTGACTAGTGCTACAATGATTAATCAGAACAATCAAAGGTTGCATGGTAAGAAGTATTAAATGATAATGCATTCAGTTAGTATCATACATACTGCAAATACGTGCTTACAAGTCCAACTGCTATGCTGCTTGTTATCTTGTATACTTGTAACAAATGGCACACACATAGGTCTGCTGGCACATCATGCAATGGCAGATCTGGGTGTATGCAGTTTGCATCTGTTGCAGACTTAAATGTGAGCATGTATGGTAATAAAATATAAATAATCAAAGGGCTGCAGCATTATTTATCTAAAAATTTTCAGTTAAAATCTTTATTTCTCAACCCTATTTTTCCTAACTCTGCAGCAGTAAAACACATGACCTGGTACTTATTTCATATGCAGCTCATTCAAGATGCATACAGTGGTTGGTTAAGCTCAACTACTGCCAGCCAATCAAAGCTGCCTTTATATGCTCTGGTAGTTGCAATGAAGACATTTTATACAAGTTTTATAGAAAATGTTGTTCAATGATAACAAATAATGATCAACTGGTTCAACCTATCATCAACCAATCATTGATCTTGAAATTTATGATACTCAGCATTATTCTTGACCCAAAGATTTCCATAAATGGCCCAGGGGCAGGAGAGGTAAAGTGTATAAATTCAGAATAGGATTATCTTACCTGTATTTTCCAAACACAGAGTTAAATGGTGAGGGACTATGTAAAAATAAGTGTTGAAGAACTGTAACCAAAACCTTTAACTCATTAACCCCTGGCGCCGTGTTTACGCAGCAGGAGGTGGTAGCCTACTTCTGAGCTCTGTAGCGTCAAGGCCATGTAAGACACAATAAAGTGGGTGGTATTATAGAAAAGTAGACAAACGTAGCTTCACGATGATACCAAATAATATGGATGTTCTAGTTGCACTACAAAATACAGAGGGAAAAACCTAACTTTTTGGACCCGAGTTTTTTCCAGCCAAAATTCGCACAAGGTCGGAATCCGATTTTGTGTTCGGATTTTAGACTTTTTGGCCTCATCTCTAAGACAGACCAGTCTGAACTGCACACAGACAGGTGAATCTTTGCAAAAAGTAGGATAAGATGGGTATTCAGAATAAAGAGTGGTCTCGACACAAAAATGATGGGTCCGTTAAGGAAAAAATAAAAAAAAATAAAAAAGAAAAAAACTCCAACTTTTACCCTTCTGCTCATGCTCAGGTGAAATAGCCAATGAAAAATGATGTTTCTAACACAACTAGGCATTAGGTTAACCTAAAATGTCTTGGAGGTCGATGTATTAGGATGTATTCAGAAATAGCCCCCAAAATGGGTTTCCTACTAGCATTTCAGGCGAAAACGACAAAAACCTCCAGGGGTTAATGAGTTAACCAAACTGTGATTACATCATAATTCAGGATGCCATGGTAATACCCAGAAGCAGAAGCCACAGACAGGAGTGGTACTTTGAGAATTGGTACATGTGGTTATGGAAATACAAGTGATGAAAAAACTTTAATTAAAATATGTTCTTACTATAGTTCTTGACCTAATGTCCCCACCTAGGGACAGAATCCAGAGGCAGGAGTGGTACAGAGACAAAGGGAAGCATTGGATGATACTATACTCCAAATAAAAAATGAAAAAGAAAAACTTCAACCAAAATGTGTCCCTAATGTAAATTTTGACAACATGGCCCCATCCAGGGGCACGATTAGTTCCAAGAGATGAGAAATATACAATGAAATTATATTCCAAATTTGAAGTGCATCCGATAATTAGCAATGGAAAAATACTTGAATTCACTATTTATGGCATATATGTATTTGTTGATTTCATGGTTTTTACAAACTTCGAATCTAAAGACCCAACAAACAAATAAACATCAGTTGAGACAAAAGGACCCCTTCACAAATCCACGAATTTATTACATTTACCCAAGAGATTGTCATTTTAGGTAAACCATCCAAACTTGTACCCATGATCCATGAAAATTCATGAATTCTGTATGTGATGTAAAAAGTTGTAACCAAAATCTTAAACCAAAATGTATCCAAAATGTTATTCTCAACCCTGTTATACAACTCTGGGGAAGATGTGCTATTGAAAGAAGTGGGACAGGTCACAATATTTTTATTTTAAATATGAAGTGAATGTGCATAATGCTCGAAAAACTTGAACCAAAGGTAAATACATACACCAACAACCAAAGCACTATGTGACTTCATTCCAGGAAGTAAAAAGCTAAATCAGGAAATCATGTTCAGCTACTTCCTGCCTTGTGAGAAACAAGCTGAAACCTTTTACATCACTGTACATACTTCATGAACTGTTATACAATAATTATGTGAGTCATCTGTGTTGTCTTTTGATTAAAAAAGTTTGAAGTGGACTTTATCAGTAGTGGCAGAGTTCAACTTCAAACTACTTTGATGTGCAATTCAAAGTATTCTTTTTCTATATCAAGAATGCCAGAACTGGAACCCTGAAGACACATGCCTACAAATATATAACTATTTATAAAGATAAATGAGTTTCACAGAACACTATGTCTAAACTAGTGATTCATGCAAAAATGACTGTATTAATGTTTTAGATGACACCATTACTGTTGCCACTGGAAACACAACCTATGTCTCAACATGGTTACATGAGACAAGAATTGTTCATTCTACGTCTCACGCTGGGAGACTGGGGAGTAGAACAGGCCTGATGAAATTTTCTGCATGTTGTAACAAGAAATTAATAGAGGCAAGTGCCATGATGGCTTGGTTGTTTATGTTGGCTTGGTTGTTAATGGTGGCTTGGTTGTTAGCATGCTGGACTTGCAATTGAAACGTGTGGGTCTGAATGCTATCATCAGATCAGTCCCATCAGCTGCAATGGTGTGTTCTTGGCAAGGTACTTTACTCCAATTGCCTAAATAACCAGATTTGAGTTCCAGCTGTCTCATAAAATAACAGCCACTTCATCAGCATGAACATTACTGTAACATTCATATGACAGCTTCTGAATGTAATTTCAGTCATTCTAACATAGGACGATACACATAAATATAATTATAGGCAGTAGACAACATGATGATATAATCATGTACGTAAAACTGTGCTGTATGCTGACTGCAACAAGATATGAATGAAGCTTTTACATATACAGTAATTCCTCAAAACCAAACCCTCAGTATACTGGAATTCTCATAAAATCAAAATTTGTTTGGAGTCCCAAATATTCTTCTTTAATATCATTATTAAATCTTCCCCAGTACACCAAAAACCCTCAACTTCGAATACCAAAACAAATTTCAATCCCAAATTTCAATATTACACTATAAAACCCCATAAAACCAAAACTCAGTTCAAACTCTGAAATATATATTTGCTGTTAAATTCCTGACACATGCTGGAACATATCAATTATGGTTAGCAAGTACTGTAGGAGGCTTATCTGTGAGACAAAGACCCCGAATATGACCTAAGAGCATGCAAAGGTTAAAACAATACTTGACATACAAGCTGACACAGAACAAGGCCAACAATATGATAATCTGAAGTCTCTGCACACATAAAAGGAGCCAGCTTTTAAGATGAATTATTAATAACTAAATGCTTGCAGGTAAGCCATTTAAGAAAGAGTATGTTTATCTGCTTAGTATGTAATTATGATTGATGCTATTCATTTGTATACATGATCAACAGAATATTTGTTTTGTTTTTTTATTAAATAATTACATATCAGGCCTGTATTAATCAAGAATGTGACCTCACTTCTAATGCTTTGCAAACTGATGTAGACAAAGCAGAATTCCATATATCAAATTCACTCAATTGGCTCTTGAAAACTGTGAGCATTATGAATTATATGTCATACTGAATCATTATGGAACATCATTCATAAAATTTATAATGGACTGATCATAAAGGTATAAAAGTATCTCATTCCTCACATCTTCTTGTGGCGAGGACTGCATTTCTATGTGGAACAAATGATTTTTGATGTAACAGACTGTGATTTTTGGAAGTAACATAAGTTTTTCAGATACTTTTTCACTAAATATATGTATTTAAACAATATAACTCACAGCTTTCTTCATTTTGTGCACTGCTACACATATTTTCTAAGAACAACCCCCATAAGCAGTTAGAAAAAGACATTTTTCATAACCTCTCAAAACCGAAATATTCTTTTGGTCTTAAGGGTTTTTCATTTTGAGGGGTTTCACTGTAATGTGATGATGTATGTCAACCTGGTCATATAAGTGAATTTACTCATCTTAAATTAAATATTGATTTTTCTTCTAAACTTGATACTAATATAGTTTAAGTATAAACAATCCTAGCTGTTGATTGCTCTGCACCTTAAATGTCATCAGAAAACATCCATATGAAAATTATTGATCACCATGAACCTTATGATGGTAGCCAGTTACTAAACTGGGTGATGAAAAGCAGACATAGGGTCGAATCATTACACATAACAGGGAAGTACACATTTTTTCAACATGCACATCATTCATTGTGAAATCAAAGCATGTGACACACAATCTGGTTTGTAATGGATAACACCTATTGGGCTGACATCGGTGCAGTTTGCAGTTATTATAATGTCCTTTATGGATAAAAAACATAATGATAATTACCTGTTCCAATGAACCAATAATTACCATTTATGTCTGATCAGCTGATGCCAAGTATGAGGCCATTAATAAAATTATTGACTGAGTTGGGAGGAAATATGCCTATCATATAAAGAGGTCTGTAAATTCCTTCACTGATTTGTTCTGTTTCATTTAATAGCACTGACACTGAACCACAGATGAAATCTCTAACTCTCAAACCATAAGGGAGTGAATACCATCACTTAAACTTTCAGGTATAACAGCTTTCCAACTCAAAGATGTTTTAGCTGACAAAATAAACAGTACAAATGAATTACTTACAGCACACAATTTTTCTGCTTATGTTACATTTCCTACTGGAGCAGAGGATAAATAATAAAATGATCCATGAACTTTCTTAGGATGGCAAGGAAATTTATTAATGGATAACAAGGTAATGAATGTACATTCCATATATACTCTCTTATAAGTCTAGTAAAACTGCAAACAACAAAGATGCTAATCTGTTGTAACATAATGTGCCTGCAGATTTGGGTCTATGTTATTTGTTCTACTGATTACTCTGAACAAACTGCACAAACCCAGATCTGCTGGTGCATTATGCGCTGGCAGATCTGAGTCTGTGCACTTTGCAGCTGGACTCATCTTACGAGTGAGTATATATGGTTTGGAGTTTAATGGCACTTCCACAGAATAATGGCTATAGAATGCCAAGTAAAGGTTAGGTTCTTAAAATGTAAAGATACAAAAATTACAAAAGAAAACATTACATTATATGACTCTGGATCAACTGGCCATGAGCTTAATATTAAATCTGGATTTGGTAAAAGTAAATAAATGCTGTGAGCACAGTGGTATAACGATAAATGCAGCCAAATCAAAAGACATGATTATAGGTAGATAAGCAAGAATAAAAGCCGAGAAAGACTGCTTAAAGTAATGCTGAAAGGAATGGATAACAATCTGAAAATGAAAAACTACTTGGCATACTGATAGACAATATCTTGTGCTAGAAAGGCATGTAGATACGATCAATAACAAAGAAAACTCACTGTTTTATCTCTTGAACAGAATAAAATCTCATCTCCCTCAGGAACAGAGAAAGATATTCTACAAATGCATATATTATGCCACACCTAAAATACTGTTGTTCTGTTTGGGGTCACTGTGATACAAACAGTCAAGAAAGATTACTGAAATTTCAAAAAAGAGCAGGGAGAGTTATTTTTTATGCTGATTTCAATACACCATCAAAAATCTTTTTAAACCCCTTAAGCGTCTAACATTCAGCAGACTCTCGGCTTCAAAAAAGGTTTACTAGTCTACATATCCTTATATGGATTGGGTCCTGATTATCTTTAATGTAACTTTAAATTTGTCAAAAACGTACATATGTATGAACTAAGATCCATCTGAAACAACAATTTATATTTACCTAAAGCAAGTTCAGAGTATAAGAATAGTTTTGCTTTTTTCTGGAGCCAAACTAAGAAACTCCATAACACTCCACTGGTATATCTCTATATTAAGTCAGCTGACTCATGCCAAGTTTTTAGAAAGCTTCTTCATCAACATCAACAGAAAACAATCATTTTTATGATTCTGTGTAATTCTGTGCTACTACTCTTTGAAATATTGTTATATCATATACTCACCTATAATGTTTTACACAGGTTCACTACTAATCTTTGCATGAATCCTGTATGTACTCGTCGTTAAAGTCTGATGCATTTTTTACTGTAGCAGTGCATTAATTATCTAGTTTTTAAAAGCATTTGTTGTCTAAATAAAACCTCATCTTGTAAAAATTGTGCATTATATATTTGTATCATTATTATTATTATTACAATATAATTATTATTATTAAACCCTTCCAAATAAACGTGTTGGCTAGTTTGTTTTTAATGGCACTTTCAATATATTAGTGACTATATCATGCCATTGATATGGGAGCTAAAGTGCCCCTTTTTAAGGAAGCCAGGTTGATCTGATAGACATGAAACCACTGGACCTTGGATTACAAGTCCAACACTACGAAATGAGCAACCATCACTTCCTAAATATGTAGTCAACTTGGTTATGGGCCATGACTTAGCAAATTTAAATGGCCCAATACCAAGATAAAAAAAAAAATATACAAATGTACATGTCAGAAAAATATGCAATACAAGCTAGAGTTTTGTCTTGGTACACTGTCAGACCCACCAATGAGCATTACAGACTCCACTGTCTTTGAATATCCAAGGGTAGTGGGGTACTGATTGATCGACTGATTGGTGCTTAAAAGAACATTAGCACATGAAAGGCTTTAAGTGTCATGCCAAAGGGAGTAAAATGATTTACATAGCGACACAACACAACAGCTAAGTTGGGTTGGCCTGGGCAGGATTTGAACCTGCAACTCAGTGATATTAAATATTCAGCCATTGTGGTTTAAGATTTACATGGGAACAATGTCAAAGAAAACACTTACTTTTTGAGCAGCTGCAAGAACTTTGTCCAGAAACTTTAGCCATTCATACACAAAGACTGGTTTTTTGTTGTCTGGGATTTTCTTTAATGCCTCCTCATTCAGAAGAAGGCTGTGGGCAAGTTCCATATTTTAAAGTTAGTTTGGCTTCAGCATCTGCTTGCTGATATCCTTACATTGCTGGATGTAACTGAAAGAAAAACTAATAATTATATATAATTAATTAAATACATCTATTTGTTAAGTTAAATGCAATTGATTACCAGTGAAAATCCCCACAACTTTTCACTGCATATTCCAAACCACTTACCCCAACCGACCCCCTGCCAATGAACAACTGGGGTCAAAATGCAAATTCCATCACATGTATGAGGTATCTTCCTATGACTATATATATATATATATATATATATATATATATATATATAGTTTTGTTAGATGTTGTTTGAAAATGTCAATGTAACTAAAATTGCAAATGTGTTAAACATTATTGACCTTTGGCACTCTCCCAGGGACCCTTGGGGTTTGAGACATGGATGGCACACCTCTCACAGATTGGTACCATGGGCAACATAACTAGAAAATTTCCTGAAATTCCACCCAGCGATTTCAAGGTGTGATAAGAGACAAACTGAGGGTATCACAATAGTGATTTATCATACAAAGCTATTGCAATGCATCACTGTTGGATCTGGTATGATGACAAAATTAGCAAAAAATTTGGATCGGTGATACTTTAAAAACCTCAGATAAAACACACACACACCTGCTGATATAAATCTGTTTCTAATTCCTTGCAGCACAGAACATGTTTACCATAATCAGCTGCGTAGTCTACATCAGTTTGTTAGACACAGAGAGCAGCAGATTACAAGCTATGGTCAAAGCAAAACAATGAAATTTTCTGCAGCTGTTAACTTTGACCTTCACACATTACCAGGCAAGTGTATTCAGTGCACTCTGCTGAGACATACTCTGAACATAACGACATTATTGCAATGATACCCATAACAAAAATGTAAATACCACAATTTACGATGTTTGGCTCATGATAATATCACTATAACCACAATAGCCTCTATGCTTTTGAAAAAACCTCAGGGACAAAAATTATTATGTGCTAAATTCCTATACAAACAATATTGGAAGTCATCAGCATAACAGTTTTATCCCCCCACTTTTCTGTACTATCATAGCCACCCAACCATCATTACATTATATATATATATATGATAACACCCTCAATTCAACCCTAAGTTCCAAAACAGCTGTTCACATCTGTTCACCCATTGCTCTCCAACACAATCCCCCACTCCATATTCTAACCTATGAAGTCTCTACATTGCTCTTTACTGTAAACAGTATAAGAGTAGTGCAACATTACATGTACATTCAGACAGGCCAAAATAATGTAATCTCCATCAATTTATGGAAATGCTTGGGAATAATGAAATACAGTTGATTGTTATTAGGCATAACATGCAAAATTCATAGAAATCTAATATACTGGTACTTCAAGTACAGTTAATACGATACCCTTTAAAATATCACAGAACCTGATGAGTGTTCAGTTTGAAACTCACGCTAATGTGATAAAATATTTCATCATAACCAGATTCCAGGGTCTCAGTTATAAATTTATTATCAGAAACAGAATCTTAATCAATAAAATCAAACTTTCTTCTGTAAAAGATCAGACCCACATTAAAATGGTTTCAATGATCGAGAGCAATGCAGTTTCAGCCAAAGCAAGAAAGGTCTGAAGATTACCTGTGGTAAAAAGCTGGTAATATTTAGAAGTTAATCAAGGTAGCACAAAAACACCCAAACAGAATGACATACACTTTCTGTTTTGACTTTCTGAACTCACCCATAACAATGTAACTTGCTTTTAACCTGCCTACAGAAAGTATACTTTGACCATAATCTGTTAATTCTAGATAATACACATATATTGTATGCTTACATTTGAAATTACACATAATGAAAGTATTATATAGTTATCAACAGTGGAATGCATTATGACACAATTACTTTTGAAGCTTTTATATTTATGCTTATCAATCAGACTGGGATGCATATGACTTAAAACCTAATTGATGAAAATAAATCTTATGGAAGGAAGAATGTGAACAAGGTTGACAGACTGGACTAAAGCAATTGTCAGCATAATAGGTGTTTACATCTCAAATTTTGTCTTTCTTGGAACATTTATATATAGTTATCTTTGCCACAAAAGATCTGTGTGCTTATTTTCCATACATGCCTATCATCATAAATGTGCTTATTATCTGGATTTTATAGGACAATGCTTCCACACTAAAAAGCACTCAGCATACCATGGTCCATGAAACAACTAATATAGCCATGGATCCTATCAGTATACCATGGTCCATGATATAACATTAATACAATCATGGATCCTATCAGTATACCATGGTCCATGATATAAATGGATCCTGTTAGTATACCACAGTCAATGAAATAACATTAGTAGAGTCATGGATCATATCTGCATACCATGTTCCATGAAATAACACTAGTAAAGTCATGTATCAGTATACCATGGTCCATGAAATAACACTAGTAGAGTCATGGATCCTATCATTATAACAAGGTCCATGAAATAACACTAGTAGAGTCATGTATCAGTATACCATGGTCCATGAAATAACACTACATGTACTAGAGTCATGGATCCTATCAATATACCATGGTCCATGATAAAATACTAGTATAGTCATGGATCCTATCAGTATACTATAGTCCTTGATCCTATCAGTATAACATGGTCCATGATATAACACTAGTATAATTATGGATCCTTTATACTTACTGAATTTTCTTTTTCCATATAATGAACACTCAGTAGAATGTGACCTTGCCTATATCACAGTACTCTTTTATGACTACCTTGAACAGATTATAGTATCATATTTATGATCAAAAGAACTGCAAATATAACACTAAATATTGCTGCCATCACATGGGCTTTGTCTGACTTTAATCCTGATAAAATTTTGATAAACAGGAAGTTTATGCTTTCATAGAGAGCCAGATGTCAATCAGTCAGTACAAAAAGAAATAAAACATTTTTAAATGAACTTCCATTAAAAACTTTAAAAATCCAATTTAACATTAGCTACAGATCATGGAGCTAACAATTAACAGCCTTAGTCATTTACTTTTGTGTGATATTTACTGCAGTTAAGATAAAACCACTCTGAAAACGAGCTGTAAAAATGAGCAAGAACCGAATCAAGAAGGCATGGAATATTTGTCAATAGTAGAGCTGCAAAACGGAAATGTCCAGCATGTTGTTAGATATTGTGATTTGTACCATGAAGTCACTAATTAGTAGATTTCTACCAAACGACAACTTAACAAAATGAACTGAAAGATTCTACTCTGAACAAAAACTACTGAAGTTTGTTCCACACAGCATCACCTATGATATCTGTGTCTGTTTCTCATTGAATTTTGATGTCAGCATCTCAGTAGGTAGCTAAAAATACCAAATTAGTTTCATGCACGAATGATTTAAACATAATTCATATACAAATACAGTGAAACACCATTCACTCAATACATGCTGAAAAAGACAGGACTATGTACATGTAATCCACCATGTTCATCCGAAGTTCTGGAAGAGCACATATTTTGATACTGCAAAATAATCAAGAGGAGGCAACTACATTATGTCTAAATATATCCAAATAGGAAAGCTGATCACTCCTTAATAAACGAATAGAATTTTCCGAAGGTCATGGCACATCAAAAAATTTGTTTTAGTGTTTATTTAATGAGATGTGTAATGCTCCATGTCGATTCCAACAGTGTTAAAATACTTACTGCACAAAATGAATTAGTTACTTTTAGCTACATTTAATGATGCTAACCTGTAAATTCACCAAGCTACAGATGCAGACATCATTTGTGATGCTGTGTGGAATGACATTGCAAGCTTACAGTTGCAGTTTAAAAATTGAACAATGAATTGTTACCTCAAGAAATATTAAAATTTTAGTTTTAGTTTTTTAAAACTGAAAATAATCAGGGTTCTGCCTCTTCCCAGGTATAATGCATGTACATGTATGAAATCTGCAAAAACAACTCATTCTGGGTAAACTGACAAATTTATCAGACACCTGATAATGATTGGGGCTCTAGTGACTCTGACCTTTGACCTTTAGACACCAAGTCTGACCATAAAACAACCAACTTACATGGGAACCAAAATCTTACTGTAGCTTCTTTGATCCAACACCCTCAAATCCAGTGGGAGTTGTATACATCTACATGTAGCTCACACTAGTTTCTAATGAAGTTTAAAAACTGTTGGGTACAGGGCACAGGTCTAACCTGTGTCCCAGCCCTCAATTCATTGACGGAAACTCCTTATTTTCTTTGTAATGAGTCCCTGTAGTACAGGGTACTTGATAAATGATACGAAGACCAAACTCACTAATATACACGAAAGATACAAGCTCTAAAAGAGCAAAATTATGTTAAATTTCAAGACAATGCAAACGCTGAACAAGTTGACAATTTATACATGTATCAAATATGCTACACTATGCATGCTTGAAAGTTCCAAACAAACTCGAGTGGTACCAGTGAATCATCTAATTCATGAGAAAAAAGTGCAAAGACCTTGCTATAAGGACAGATACACATACTGGGTAATTACACATTGCATGATCCATATATTGTACATTGTTATATACCGAATTCCAGGAAAAAATGTGTAGAATGTACAGCAAAACCTGACTTAAAGGTCAGCTCTACTAAGCAATCACCTGTCTTTAACAGCCACTTTTCCCATGTCCCAGAAGTAAAATTTATGCAGGATATAACCTGTATTAAGCAGCCACCTGCTGTAAAAGGTCATATTCTTCATATCCAAGAGATGGCTGGTAAACAGGCTTTATTATAAATGTAACCTCATTACCAGTGCATCACTACCAAACTCTGCCAATTCTAGGCTATTCGCCAAGAAAATATCTCTCTATAGGAACCTGGCATTCTTTTCTAACAAAGCATATCTAGACATGCAATCTTTGTCTGATTCTCAAGACTATACACAACCACCATTACAAGAACACTACACCAAAAGCTGCACATTTTCTCTAAGTCTGTACTTAGATGAAATAAAGTCTTGATAAAATTTTTAAAATTTCTTCAGCACCTATATTATTCACAGTGTTAGATGGAATATTTATAGCAATGCTGCAATATCTTGCAGTACAAGCCTGAATTAAAAAAGGGCTTGAATTCCAGATTTTGAAAATTAAATATTATTGCTCCAGAATGTTGGGTAACAGTACTCTGCTGAGTGACAGAGAAAATATTTTTAACTGTTATCATACATCTTAGATGACTGAATTTTCACAAGCACTGACAAATCTTACAAGTAATTTTAAGTTTACTGGAGACATTCATTCTGACCACCTCAGCTATATCTGCAAGACAAAAATATTCCTCAGATATACATCGGTGCAGTAACTTACAGAAAAATTATCAATTTTGTTTGCAAGAAATTTTTCCGTAAGAAATAAACTGCAATCTAGCTGGATCATCTCGGTTATTTCTATGAATTGGATGGATTGACTGTGGAACTGAGAAATTACAGGTGAAAAAATAGTTTGATGCAGTTACAACTTCCTGGTCAATCCCTCTTTCACAGGTAACCGATGTAGTCCGATTGGCAGCTATCAGCATACATTCGAGGTATGATCCCTAGGATTGACACTGAAGTTGCAAATGGAAGACAATAACATGGTGTAATATCCTGCAGATTTAAGAGTGAAAATGATACAAAATTATAGTGATTAGCAAATCCCAGAAGTGACTGGCAATCACTTATAGTCACCCTTCAAACTGCATTAACTATGGACCTACAGTGAGTAAATGGATATCATCAACAGCCAGTATGTCTCAGTACTTTGATGCAGAATAGATCATTTGTTTGCAATAAATCACTGCTGGCATTATAAAGACACACATAAATTAACATTAATATCCACTGTTTTCAAGTGATGTCATCAAACGTGTGCACTTCCATGTCCGCAATTCTGATTCTCTAGCCATGCAAACCAGCACCTAACAACACTGTTGTTCTTCCCAGAAAATTTTGAATGTACATCTCATTCTGTGCCTAAGGATACCCTAATACATCACATTCAGTTGGACATATCAACCAATCAAGACTGAATTTGTGACTTTTCCCCCTGTTCTCTTGAAATACAACAACACTGAAATTTCAACCATCTTTGTTATTCTTTCATAAATATATAGATCCATCAATACAGAGACACATAAACATTAAACACATTCACAAACAAGAACAAACATGTAACGATTTTCGATTTTAATGAGCTGAAATTAATCATTTGGTTATCATTAATATGTAATTTCATATAATATATAATTTCATATTTCTAAAAGCATTTCAAGAATACTCAGTTCTGACATTTGAGTCATGTTCTGTTTGGCACATGTTTCATTTTAATACACTGAAGATGAAAGAACATCTTTGAATAGTTCTTGCTTTCATAAAATATCATCCTCTGTCCATCATCATATCTACCACAAATACAATATTTGGCTGTACTAATTAAAACTGGTTTGTCAGCTGCCTTTGGCACAAGCACTTGCTTTGTGAAAAGTATTTGTACATAAAAGTTATGGCATAATACACATGCTATGAAATTTTAATTCCATAACTGATATTGTGTCCTGAAAATTATTGTCCAGAAATATTCTTTCAAGATAACAATCTTGGGGACAATATACAAAATATTTTTTTAATTACAATACTGTCTTGTTTGTCAGAAACAACTGCATTTCTATTTCAAAGCAATATACATGATTCTGGTTCAACTTAACTTTTCCATCTTTCAATATAAGCTAGGGAACTTCCAGCTTCATTTGTCTTTCATGCAATATGGGGCTTTTAATTTCAAGGGCTTACAATTTCAAGTATAATCTATGGATCATTTTGATAAACTAAATATCCTTCTCGACAATTAAGTCAGATTTTTTATCTTGAATATAGGTGATGCTGACCAAGGTTTGTTAGGGAATCAAAATAGTGGCACAATGTGTGTGCACTTTGCATTGTGGGTATTTGCATAGCATCTGTGTAAACAAGGCATGCAATTATAGCTTGAATCCTATTTGGTATTAATTTACTAAATCTTTTCCAAGTAATTGTTACAGGTGCAGCTGTCATTATTACTAACAAATATTTATTTCCCTGCTTTACTGTATGGCTGTTTTGCTGAATCAACTTTCAGATACGGAAGGTATTTCCGCTCTAAGCTACATTCAGCACTGCCTGCCTGCAAGAGGACAAGGTTAATTGTTTGTAATTAAAGTGCCAGTGACTAAGCTTCTTCCTGTGATTATATAAATTATAGGCCTGAGACCATGATGGAATAAATAAAACCCAATAAGGCACAAACATGATGATTGAAAGTCACTTTTTAAGATTTCACAGAACAAGTCCAGACAAGCAGTATCAAGAAGCCTAGTTAGTTCTCTTGTTTGAGCCGTCCCCACTGAAATAAATTGAATTTGGGACCACACTGTAAGTCTACCATTGCAAGTTGTTATTTAATGATTCTGAATAGGAACATTTAACCAAATAAACGGCATGACTTACTGAAAAAACATATGCATGAATATTAGCAATTTAGCTTCAACTTAATACAAAAAATACTTTCAGTGCTGATTGCTATTATACAATTCTATTGTTTCATCCATAACAAAAGACAAAAAGTTAATTTTAAAAAAATACCCATATCTATACTATAAACAGACAGCAGACATATGGGTATTACTTTTTTCTTAACTTTTTGTCAGGTTTAATAGATGAAACATCAAACTTGTGCGTTTCAATTGATGAAAAATAATTGCTATGGATGCATATCCAAATAGAATGTTTTATTTCATATGATTCAGAGAACTGAACTCGCTTAAAATCATGGTAAATGAATTTCTTTATGATCTGCCCTGCAAACCAAATCTTAATAACAGCTTTACATTATTTTCATACCTTTCAGACACTGTGCAATTTCCGTATGTTCTAATTCAGTGTATCCCTCACATGAATATAACAATCGTAAATTCTGACAAATGGACAAGATAATATTTCACTTCTCTTCATACTGTACTGTTCTCTTGTTATGTCATAATATCCACACCTGAAGCTGGTATTGGAAACCAAATGCTAAACTTTTCAGTTGGCTTTCTCTTCTATTTTTGAGTGATCACCAGACACAATCAGAAAGTGTAGATAAACAGAATATGACAGTGCTGATAAACAAGGTTAGACCAGTGTAGTGATAATGCCTGTGCCAGTTACAGGGCTACATCACAGTGCCACATCATCAGCCTGCAGACTAAGCTCATGCAGACAAAACTTCTCTGATAAATGTACTCAACTAGTTGGGTTCTAAAATTAGGCAATGAGAAACCTCAGCATCACTCCCCCAGTCTAAAAGATAAATTTGTATTATTGTAGTGCACATTGTTATATCTTGACTGGAACTCTTCAATCAGCACTCGGTTGCTACAGTACATGTATGTAATGACTCCTCATGCAATAAAGTCTCCACCTGTAAAATGTCTAAAGTAAAAATGCCATCAAATCATGACAACAAGGATGCTAAATGCAAAGTGATACATAAATATCCACACAATTTTGGACTAGGGTTGCCATACATCCTTTTATCCCGGACATGTAATCCTTTTCGGTTATTAAAGATACTGATACAGCCTTTCTCTTAAGTGTCCTCTTTTTTGAAAGTTCAAGTATGGTAACCCTAATTTGGACTCAATGCAACACTAGCACCAACAGTGGATACTATATTTGTACCAACTGCATCACGTGCTATTATCATTTTTTTGTTATTTATGTTAAAAAAATTGTACTGTCATCTTATTATACATGAATAAAATTATCTACATGTAATTTAATTTGTTTGTCATAAAACAAAAATGCCTCAAGTAATCACATTTGGTCAAATCATGCAAATTGGTATGATAGTTTTGGTATGTGTAATTTTCCTAACAGTTCTTTACCACATTATAAAAAAGTATATATCAACATAAATTTCAAAATGTGTTTCACAGATTTAATTTGCCAGCCCGAAGAATTTTGTGAGTTCTCACCTTTGATGGGGGTAGACTAAAACAATCCCCAATCTCTACTGAGCTAATCCAATAAAGTGGACAAGTTTTGTATTCATACATGGTTAGATATCTAGAAGAAGCTGTCTGAATATTTTGTTATGATATGATGAGGAATAACAATGTGACTTTTTTGCTTGAATTTTTTCAGTCCATTAGTTTAGCCTCCTGGCCCCTAGCTCTTTTATTAAAAAAAAAACAAAAACAAACTGAAACTTACCCTAAATTTCAGAAAGTATCACCTGTCTGGGTGCTACTTTGACTGAAGTGATGTTACAGCTCTTACGATGCTGTGGTGGGTTTAATGCCATTTCTCAGTACATGATAGGCTACATGATAGGCAATATACATGGCAGCCAGTATAAATAGTGGAGGAAGAACCTGAGAAAACCCCAATAAGTACCACCTACCCACAGGAAGGTACTGGCAAGCTTTCTCACATACCCTCACTGGCCATGCCCAAGACTCAAACCCATGCGGACAAAAGTTAGATGGCAAGCAATTTACACCACTTAGCCACCCAGGGTCCCCTGTAGCTCTTATGAGAAGACTTCTAAAATCCAAACCCAAGATAAGAACCTTGTATCATACCAATTTGTTTACTGCAAAAAATCAGTTCCATAAAATTCCACTTTAGTGGCTGAAACTTTGAAAAATACATAGAGAATCTACAGTACATGATATCAATTGAAAGTTTTGTCTGTGCTCTTTTGTTAAGACCTTACCTATACTGTCCGTGATAAACACTGGTGATGTCACAGACCCAGAAAGGTTGCCACCCCATGCTGAGTAGAGTAGTGTTTAGGACTGAAAGCAGGCCAGTGATTTGTTTGCATGTTATATGAGGTATTACATCCAAACAAAATTAGTTTATTATTTTTCAAATATCAATTTGGTTCCTTTGCAGGATTTTTTTTTTTTTGTGCAATATCCAGCTGTCAGCTCTTATTATTTGTCTTCCTTCCAAAGAAACTCTTGTATTTTTACTGCCAAGAAATTCTGGCAAGTATCATTTTAGTCTGTTGACATACTAATTTCAGTGTTATTTTTTCAAATAAGTGTACTATCACCGAGATAAATGTGTTGCAAGTGTGTTTTCAATGTATTTCCAGAAAACCAACCTTCTTAAAGACACTTTGAATGATGTTTATCACTAAAATATCATTGTGTAGTATTTGTTATGACTTTATCTAATCTTCCTAATCCATCTTCATTTTGTCATAATAGCTTTAAATATGATGTAATGCATTAGATCATTTACAGCAGTGTTGTCACATAATAATATACATGCAGTGTTTTATCTACAAATGGCTTTATGCAAGTCATCTGACTCATCAAGACAAAAAACAGCGAGTCAAAATCCAATCCTATGAGTCCTATTCAAGCTGATGATCAGTATAAAGTAGTTTTTAAAACAATAATTATATTGTTTAAATACACAACAAAAATAATAGTTATATAATGTGACTAAAGCCAATAACGCAATTCCTTTGCCAGAAGCATCTGAATATTCTTTATTTGTTAAAAATCTTGTTGATGGTTTCATATCATCAGAAATAATCTGAGCATACATGACAAGGCGTTTATTGTTGGTAATGTCAGTACTTTCATCTGCCATTGCCGTCACAAATGACGCATTTTGCAGGTCACGTATAAAACTATCCTCAACAATGTAGTGAACAGGTAGTAAAGTCATACTGAACGGCGGAATTCTTCAAAATGCCAGTGGCATCAATTTCTTTAGCTGTTAAGTCGTGTATTAAACTAAAAAGAGATTTGTATTTTAAAAAAGGTATGTCTTTTACGCTCAGCCAATGTACACACTTAAGTAGCACTTTCGCTGCTATGTCTTGTTTGTAAAACTGCATTAAAATCTGCCTGGTGTTGTGATCCTTCCAGAGGTCTTGGAAACGCTTGATCACGTGTATTTGGATGCTAATTTTTTTTATCTGGGACGCAGAAAATCACTTTGGCGGGAGTCCTCCTCACAAATGTAATAGGTGGCGGCAAAATTCAAAGACTTGCCAGTCCTGCTTCAGCCACCTGCTTAGTGAGAAAATGTATTGATCACTTAGCTGTGCTGATATTTACAATGACAGAATTCAGTGGCTGAAAGACCTCTTGATGTACATGTTGTCATTATAAGAGTACATCAAAAGAACATGATGCAATAACTGGGCAGAAAGTTCAAAGACTTTGACTGGTGGCAGGGTGGAGAAATGTGCTGATATTTACAATGACAGAATTCTGTGGCTGAAAGACCCCCTGATGTACATGTTGCCATTTTAAGAGTACGTCAAAAGAACATGATGCAATTAGCTGGGCGGCAAGTTCAAAGGTTTTGACTGGCGGCTGGGTGGGAAAATATACTGATATTACAGTGATTGAATTCAGAGGCAGAAAGACCCAGAGATGTACTTGTGGTCATTTATAAGAGTACATGAAGTAAACCACTTTAGGTTTCATAATTATGTTCATTTCCGAGTGTAGGGGAATAAGCAGTGCATGTGACCTCGGAATCAAGACATGTTGAGACTTGGACAAAATGCCATTCACAAATTTGGATAGTATTTTGGAGTTAAACGGCAGACTGACGAAGATTGTAATGAGATTCAGAAGAGAGCTAAGTTGCTAGAACTGAAAGTTCAGATGGGACAGTCGCCAAGTGTAAGAAAAGTTTGTGATGCCTAGCTTAGTGCTTGGAATAAGATCTTCCTTGATTGACAAAATTCAGTTTCACTCGGATGGACAAACGAGAGCTATGACAATGTTATAATGAATGTAAAATTAAACTCAGTGGCAACCAATAGTTCTTCTAATTTGCATAGTTTTCTGGGAGGGGACTGCAACGTTTGCTGGTGTGACTCCTATTTTTACCAAAATGAGTTTAAAATCCTAGCGAGACCTCTGCCTTCAATCAAGTTTGTTTTCTGGCAACCCAGCATCCCTTCCCAGTGTACTGTTCTGAAAGTTATTGTTTTTTTGGCACATTTGGTCATCAAGGTTTATTTTAGCCTCTGTACATATATGGCAAAACATAACGGCGTCTTCACTGTCACATTCTTCACTCAACTTACCTTTTTTTGAAAACGTAGCCAGATGTATGTTTTCAACCATTGCTGCACAAAATTACGTTTTACCTTCAAGTAACCGTTACCTCATCTTTAGATGATGAAGGCTCCACTGGTTCGATAACAATACTATTATCGACGGTCGGTTGTAAAAACGCGGTTCAAATGATAATTTCGTTTGTTTCGGATCTATTTTAAGTTTTTTACTTTGGACGCCGTTTTCATTCGAACGCTGCTTGTATCGTTGAACAACGCAAGGCATACAACTGAGGGAATGGAAATTGTTGCTTCTTTGCGTGACATGGATGCGCATAAAATAATAGTTTCTCGTGAGAATCACATTAAAATCACATGTTTATTTTTCGCCTCTTTCTTGTGTGTGGTGATTTATGGTTCTAATATACTGTTTGCTACAAATGATGCGACAGTTACAGGTCGCATAAAGTCAGCTCCAGGCTCCACACTCATTTGTTGCCCTATGTATTATGATAACATCAGCATAAGAAACTGATGTGCGCGTGTTTTCTCTGTTTGAGCGAGTTTTGTAATCTAGCCAATGAAGTAGTTAGACCAAACCTTTATTTTGTGTTAATCAGCAAAACATAACATTGGGTGCGTCAATTTACGTACCGGCGACGATTTTTAGACCAAACCTTTGTTTTGTGTTAATCAGCAAAACATAACATTGGGCTGCGTCAATTCACGTACCGACGTCGACTTTTGTGCATCAAATCGGAAAATTCTGCGTATTTGACGCATGACGCATGGGTAAATAAAACACTGCACATGCAGGGTGCTACTTCCCCCAGAGGGCACTTGATGCAGGAATAAAACTGTTTTAATTGCTGGACATTAATCAACATGCTGCTTCATGTATTTTGTGTTTTTTCCCACACAACAGTAGCAAACGGGACATATATTTCATCCATTTTTAAAAACAGAATGGGAAAAGAAATTAATTTACATCAATGAAATGTGGATTTGATTAAAGTTATATAAGATATAAATGACCTAATATTGTATATACAAAATAAATGTATATAACAGAACCATACTCAAATCCATTTTAACACAATCTAATTGGTAAACCCTTTCCATTTTGTATGAAAAAAATACTCAACAAATTAAAAATGATAACCACAAACCCTGACAGCACAAGAGTTTGTCATTTTCAGCATGTAAATGAAATGTCAATTTCAGTAAAAATAAACATTTTGGGGGTTGGGGGAATTCATTTTGATTATTTAACAGCTATCCCTCACTATTTCCAAGTTTACTCTATTTGTGGCAAAAGGTTTGAATACATGCTCCAACGGAGTGAAAAACTGTGAACAACATACAGTCCACCACCCATGTACCTCACATGCCCATAAGCAGAATGGTCATCTTTTCATTAACAATTGTGCCTGCCTATCAGAGCTAGCTGGATGTGTGTGTGATTTAGATTTTTAACGTAGCTTAACAATTTTAGTCATATTGCTATGATGTCTGCAGTGTGGCAGTTTATAGTGATGTCTATCTAGGGCATCATGCCACAGACATGTAGCATCACATCCCACCCAGTCACATTATCCTGACACCAGGCCAACCAGTCCTAATACTAACCTCTTAATGATGAGTGCCAAGCGAGGCAGCTACAAGTACCATTTTTATATGTCTTTGGTATGACTCAGCCTGGGTTTGAACCCACGACCTTCCGCATCTCAGGTGGATGCTCTAACCACTTAGGCCACCGGAGCGGCCCATCAGAGCTGTATGGGAAGGCAGTGGACAACAGCAAACAGATAAGTATTACATAATTAATTAATGGCGTTTCTCTGGGTCACATAATGTTCTGCAACAATGGATCCCTGAGAAAAAAATGCATGCACTCTGTTGCACTCAAAAGCAGAGGTAGAAGTAGAATGTTATCACTAAAAATAGTGCCTTCATGGCATCCTCCAAGGAAGAATGATCTACGTAGGCCCATGAGGCAATGATGTATTGAATCTGACACGGGATTTAAGTTTCTATTATTAAGGGACTGATAATGGTAGTGACCAGTTACTGTGAAACGGTGGAAGTCGAAATATCAATGTGGTTTATAAGATGAAGAGATAGATGTTTCAACTATTCCTTTTCCTTCTGGAGGCATTGTGATAGAATCATAGTGCCCAATAGGGCATAAAAGCCCACCATAATCATTTCCTTGATTATCCCCAGCACAGATTCAAACTGTGACTGGGGATCTTTATAGGTAGTGGATCTATCATAGGTATTTAATTTGTTTGGTAAAAGAAAAAATCCCAAGTGGCAAAAAAAGAGAAAGTGATTCATAACTGCCATTAAATTGGAGACATCCAGTGTCTGTGGACAGGGCAAGAAGCTCACTCCATCATCTTGCAGATGACAAGGAAAGTAAAAACATTCTCGAGTGTAGAGCTAAAAATGCAATATGATCATATACCTGCCTGAACAAGCATCATGCTAATGTGCTATTTCTGTCTCCCAATCCCCAACAACATAGTCACATTTACAAAAACATGATTTTCAGTAACCTTATGAAGGAGAAAGAAAGACTGAGATAGAGAGAAAGCCTTCTTGACACCATAAATATATGTCTGTGACCTGTAGCCTATATAAACATTCCACCACTGCACAGATTATTTAACTGAACTGACAATTGCTAAGGTGATTTTGTGTCAAAAGTACTTTCAGTGATGTGGTGGGAGAGCTAATTTTAACCATCACATAAGTCTGGAAAAAGAAGTATCTTGCAATAAAAGAAAAAAAAATATATCCTGATTGGAATGAAAACCCCAAGCATTCCCACCTCCAGTTAAAATTTGTACCATTGATCCCATAAAACTAAATACCATTGCCCAGTGGATTTTAATAAGATGGTCAGTTTATTTTAAGTAACTGTGTGTGTGGTGATGATATTTGACAATTTCTGTTCTGCAATATGTATTAAATGTTTCAAAGGAAACATATATTCTATTTTGTTTATTCAGATTTAATTTCCAGTAATTTTCTTTAGGCTTGCATGCATAAGTAACTTTATCTCAATTGTATGACATCACTTCTGGAGGACACACACATTACCACCCCCAACTTCCCTTGGAACCAAAAACACACTTTAGAGTCTCAAAAACAAAGCTAACACTGCCTGAAGGTTGGCAGGTTATCAACATTTAACACAAATGACAGGAAAAAAATCTCAAAAGCCCAATGCATCATAATTCTTGGAATGAACTACTCAATGTTTCAGCATCACAGCTTGCTTGTTGTATCTAAACATGAATCTACTCCAGGCTGTATGGCATCAAAGCTGAACAAGATGTCTTGGAAGCCCTTATACAAATAGGACTAGAAAACAGATTATTTCTATTTTCCTTTTTCTGCAAATGTTTAAATAACTTGGCAAGACATCAGTTTGATAAAACCATTTCAAATGTAGTATATTTATTATTTGTGGCAATTTAATTGTTATCTGTACCTGCAAATTAATTTCAATCTTCAAGATTCCTTGCAAATGTTAAATTCCAAGAATGTGTAATCTGATCATGAGAAAATTATCACTGTGCTGAGGTTTGTAAGCCCACTACTGGTAAAGGGAAATAAGTTTGTTTCATATGTCATCCTGTGTAAGTAAAAAAAGAGAAAACTTGTACCTTAATATCTGCACCCATTTTCAATGATAGTCCATTTTTTAACTTACCATCTTTCTTTCAAAAATAAAGTTAAACTGCAATTTTACTGAACCAAACTAACGAAAGTTTCTTAACATTTTCATCGAGTTTAATCAGCAATTCTCATTTTAAAATATGTCTCAACTGTAGAGTAAAACCTCTGTTATAAGTAACTGTTTTTAACATAATAAATGTCAACCTCTTTTGCCTAACTTTTCCCTATTTCCCACCACTTTGCCTTAGTTTGTGAGAAGCTGTCACATTGCCTTAAAATCTGAGTCCAGAGTGGACCCTGTATAAACATCATATCATTATATACACCATCAATACAAGGCTTCACATCTGTTTACCATTACTACCAGTTACTGTGGTCTGTACTGAGCTGCTCTCTGTGACTTGAAAACAAGCTGACATTTAAACTCCTGGGAGAGTGAACTTCAGAACTACTTTGAAAGCCAGCATGGAAAATGGGAGACAAAACTACCATAGGCTTGTACATGTACATCTAAGCTAACTTCTGCTTAAATGAACTATTAATAACATTTTCATTCTATTCATACTGGGTCAATAATTAGGATATAACACACATAAAAGGAGTACAGGCCTAGAATTTTAAAAATATTTTTTGTAGCCAGTAGGACTGGCAGAATCAGAAATCTATACCAGTCCTGCTGAATCTTCACTAATCATTCCCACAAGACAATTTTTGGTGAAAACAGAAACTTTACTAGCCATCAGGCAACTGAAATTATGAAAAATACTAGTTTGACACAAGATTTACTAGCCTTGGGCTAATGGAATAACACTAATTTTGAGCCATGGGGTACATTAAGATAATTTGCAAAAGCATAATTCTTAACATCTGGCAAAGAAAATTAAAATATAGATATACAATATAAATGATAATTGGCAGAGACAATAAAATTACAGATACATTATATATACTGTATGGTGAGTTTTGGCAGAAAACAAAGAACAGATACACAGTATATGCAGCGATGTTTGGCAAACAAAATGAAAGTATAGATCCACTTATATATAGAGAGGATATTTGCTTGTTCTGAGTGAATAATGGATAACCATGTATTTCATAGAGTGGGTGAAAATACTTAAGTGTTGTACCCATGAGATGATAACAGCAAAGATACAGCTGATAGCATAAAAGTAACTGCTGTGTCTCATTTTCCCACCAATGTGGAAACAACAAAATGAAACATTGGACAGCATGAACAACTCACTCCAAATAAATGTATATTTGTTATTGCTTGAATTACCAAGTCTATGTATGTCTTCTTGCATGCATATATTACAGGTTATGGGAATTACTGACACAAAACATACTATGATGTTTATATCTTTATTGGGATCTTCTCTTTTATATGTACAAGACTGACTAAGAAATAATTTGGCTGAATACTTTAAAGATCATGCAAAAGCAATATTCGAGTAATTATAGCATAGAATTACCGTTTATACTGGCTTATAAGATGTGTCCAACTGCAAACTGCACAGACACAGATCTGCCATCACATAAGATGTCAGCAAATCTGGATCTGTGAAGTTTGTTACAAGTAATCAGTAGAACAAACAAAATAGGTCCTCATCTGCAGGTACATTATGCTACAGCAGATCTGGATCTTTGTTGTTTGCAGTTTGACTCAAAGCGAGTAAATACCGTACACGTGCAGCCTGGTCCAGTGTCTGTCTACTAAGGCTGATGGGGATAATCATGATTGACTGAAAGATAAGACTTACACAAAAACCTTAAGTAATTAACTTTGCAGCTGGACACCAACACATTATGTCCATTACATAAAATAATTCCATATGGCTAGTGTTCAACAGAGTTAAATACAGCTACAGTGTTATTGTAGAGTAGTATAATATTAATAATATTAATGACTTCATTTAAACAGGGTAACACAATCAGCTAAGAACTAATCTACCTTGAGACCCTCATACAAAGGAATTTATTTATTTTATCTGCATCTCTGAAGCCACTGGATATATTGGGTTTGGAGGAAGGAAGTGGAGTGGGCATTTCTGATTTCAACTGGAATACTATTCCAGTGCAAAGTTCCAGAGTATTGGAAACTTTTTAAAAATAATTCCTTATTTGGTTTGGGAATTGTATACTGTTTGGTAGACATGGATCACAGATGGGGAGTATTACCAGGTAAACTATACTGGAATAGTGATTGTAAATGTTCAGGAGCACTGTTATTGGATATCCTGTACATTAATTTGGCTTTTCTCAAATGGATTTGGTCTTTAATAGGTAACATTTTTAATTTACCAGCTAAATGTTCCTTGCTTTCTTTCTGGATTGATATTAACCCAAATGTTCTTTTTTGAAGATGTGCCAGCTCTGCTATATTTTTTGCATTTGAATTACCCCATACTGAATTACAGTAGTCTAAATAAGGTTGTATGTAACTGTTATAAAATAGTTTTATCTGCCTTTCAGGGAGAAAATGTCTTATCCTACTGAAAAGCCTAAAACTTGAATTGACTTTTTTACTGATATGTTTGATATGTTCAGTCCATGATAGGTTATTGTCTACCAAAACACCGAGTAGTCTATCATGACAGACCATTTGCAAATTTTTATCCTTCCATGTCAGACATAGTTCATCACTATCAAGATTTGCCCTTTTTTGCCATGTTGAGATAAGTAATATTTTAGTTTTACCAGTATTTACCACCATGATGATCATCATGGAAAAATAATGTAATTAAGTTAAAGACGTAGAAGTTTAACAACTGCTTTCACAACACCTATAAAATAAGAATACTTAATCAGAACAATTAATAAAATTCAATTTTTACAGAAAATAACTTGCATTGTTATTGAAGAAATAATATAAAAGAAAATGTTATTTTCATCAAAATATGATTATAATACCCATATTTTCCAGTTTGCAGAGAAGCCCCTACAAATGCACACTGGTTAGCTGCCGAAATTGTTAATATTTTACCTTTTTCTTTAAAAAATCATCCATGAATTTAATTACACAAATGTAAGTGTCAAATGACATGTTTGCAATATTCTGGCAATGTGCCTGAGAAATGGCATTCTTGCCAGATTTCCAGCAAGATGTATGCTGGTTTAGCTAATTGCTACTGATTTTAATGTAAATAAAACTGAAATTAGAATTACCTGTACCTGTGTCTATTTCACTCTCTTCCAAAGGCAAATAGCAATGATGTGCATGAGACCACACAGCTGTTGACTAGAACACTGAGTCTCTCCTGGGATTGTGGAGCTGTACTTTGATAATGTTACTGCCATTAATGAACTACTTTTAATGCAGATTTTATGATGCTGAGAGTAGTGTATTGATTGACAATCTATCACTTGCCAAGCAATTGCAATGAATCTGTGACCAATTCTTGAACATTGTCATTTGTACATTATGACTACAGGAAGTATTAATCAATGTAAATACAGTAGAAACTGGCACCAACTTGTCATAACATAAAATGGCACAATATTAAGCCAATCAGACAAATGAATGCTGTACCAAGCAGCTTTACTTGTTCGAAAGTAATGCTCTCAATAGTTCTGCCATCTTCAATATAATACCTGTACATTGCATTAATTAAATGTCTTTATATCTTCTGGCTGAATTACTCAGGCATAAGTGTGAGCGTAAGACAGCTAAAGTATTATGCATCAAACTTTACAAATAAACTGTCCTTTGGTGGAGATCAGATAAAAAGGGAAGACGTACAAAAACATATTTTTAACACTTGAGTAAGTATTTCGATGATTTTGTTTTGTGTAAGTGCTATTGTGTTATTCAAACTAAAGTTTGATGCATAATAACTGAGATGTCCCATGCTCACGGTTAGACTAGTGTCATTCAACAATGGGTACACCACATGTAGTCCAACAATGTAAGATATCTACCCTGATGGAATCAAATTTTGATTCAAGCAAGCTGGCACATTTTCAAGTTTCGATGACATTCATTTTGACTGGCTAAAATGTGATGGTAGCCGAGGAATGCAGAAGCTGGTTGAAGCTGGGGTAGTTGGGCATGTAAGTAAAGGGATGTAAAGTTGGGGAGTAATACCTAATGACAATGCAACATCCTCATTACACATGCAACACCTACCACAGCCATCCAATACATACCCTTACAAACAAAACAGGAAGGTAGTTTGCTATACATGAAGGGACTGGTAATTCACACCTATCCATCCTACACATACTGTAACCATCCAATATCTACCATTACTAAAAAAAACAAAGCAGCTTTAGTTTGCATCTTCGAATGTACAGAATGCATGCGTTATATCAAATTCACTCAATAACATGTATTATATAAAATTTTAGAAACAAGTAGCAATTATGGGTACCCTTCCAACATTCCTTGTTTTTAATGACAAAACCTAGTCTATTTAAAGAACATTTAAACTTCAATTTCATATCTACTAGTAACTAAGGCTGTAATGTTTACCAAAATGCATTAATGTGTACACAGTTTACAATAAACCAAAACAAAGCCATTTAATCACAACAATTAAAAACTCAACATATCGCCTCTATTTACCCTGCAGGTTTACTGAACAGTAGACTGCTATTATAATATGCATGCTGTAACTCACTTAATTTTTAACTGTTCAGATGACATACACCCTTAGCCTTTTATTATGACAGGATTCAGTCTGTAAGACACACCCTTTGTGAATACATGTATTTATGACGGCTTTAGTAAAACAACTCTAGGATTGTAGTGATATTGTTTCCAACGATTTCTTGTAGGTAGGTACGTAATGACAAACTCAATAATGGTATAGCATTTACTCCCTGGACATGTGAATGGGATGCTTCTGTAGGACATGTGAATGGGATGCTTCTGTAGGACATGTGAATGGGATGCTTCTGTAGGATCTACAATGACTAAGATACTATGCAGCAAGTTAAAAGTTTGAAACAGAATTTTCTTTAACATGTTACTAATCAAAAGTTCTGTTAACTATCAACATTATCAGTAAATGAAAGTGATGTGTAATCCTGTGTAATATGGCCTATAACCAGTTCTCATAAACTTCTGCATTTTCCCTAGCAATGCATAAATCACTGACACTGTACAGCTCATACTTTAAGAAGGGAATTAATATGACAGCCACATACTTGTTTTGTTTTTTTCATACATTTACTAAGATTGTAAATGTTCACAAACCATAAACTAAAATGTTACATGTTTAAACATTGCAGCCATACTAGTATGTTTTCTATCTTTCACATAACCTGACTCACCATTGCTCCTTCAAACACTTTCAGTCAAAGGCTTGACCATGCAAAGCATTAATGACAGCCACATAGAGTCACGTGCCTTGCCAAAGAACACAGCAAGGATGGTAGCCAACCCAGGCTGATCCAATGGTGGAAATCAAACCTACACATTCTGATGACAAGCCCAACACAGTTCATATAGTTAGCAACTGTGGAACTGTGATACAGGTGTTCCAATGGATGCTATAATTTTGTAACTGCTTCATATTACAAAGTATGTAATGACTTGTATCAATAAACCTGGAAACAAAACCCATAACACTATTTATACCAGTGCCACAAGAGAAATAATGCCTTTAATTCTCTAATCATGGAAAATGTTGTCCCTTGAGAGTCAAATAAAACAGGTTATAGTTTCCTACGAGGTCACCTGATGCAATATAAAACCACTTTTCAGGCCACAACTGCTCATCAGTTAAGTAGTAATCACAACACACTGCTTTTAGTATTTCTGCCACAGAACAAGTAAAATGCATAAATTCTCGTTTTGAAGCTGACAAGCATAATATGAAAACTGAAAACAAATGAAATCAATGAAATGTTAATAAACATAAACTTTTGTGGATGAGCTTGTAATGGGGCCGTTTCATTATCATGGCAACTAGATGCAGGTGCACTGTCTGTACAGCAGAGTTTATCTGCATGCCATTTCCTTACTTCTGGGACAACAAAGGAAGGCTTGGCACAAATCAAGATCAGTTAGGTCTACTGCTCTTCAAGACAGTTTCATAAATGAGGGACTACAAGCAGCTTTCTAATACTGCACTGCATGGTCCTGATTTCCCATTGGCAATCAATAAAAATAACTACCACAATAATGAACTGTTACATTCCTCCATACTCCCTGGCACTGTGCCCTCAAGGCCTGTATGCAATAATAAATGTAACTAATACAAATATCCCCGTGAATCATCTCCATTATCATTCATCAGCTGTCTTACAGTGAAAAAATATTTAAAGTTTGAAAAAATTAGATGAAGTCACCGAGTCCTCTTGTACAGTGCTAATGCTTGAATAATCCCTTGTACAACAATGACAAGTTAAAACTTTTGCTGTGCTAGTGAGTGCCAAGTAACTTGTCCAGAATTTCATGTTAAATATTAAAAAATATTTTGTGCAATTATAACAAAATATACCCTCTTATAGGCAGGGCTGTAGAGAGCGATCATGGGCCCTGGGATAAGAAATACCCTGGCCTATCCTAGTTCTTTTTCAAAAACAATATTTTTCTTTTATAAAATTAAAAAGTGTTGTTTGGCCCAGGCCCCCTTATGGGCCCGGGGAGATATCACCGGCGGCCCTGCTTATAGGCAAGTAGAGAATTTTAGATCTGTGTAGACAGGTAGAGAAGTTTAAATCTGTGCTTTAGAGTCAGTCGAACAAAACAAGATGCCATGAGAATTTAGAAAATCATGGATTCACATGGTGGAAACCTATAAGACAGCACAACCAATCAAATATATATGTATACATGTACATTGCTGGATGATAAAATGTGACTGTTTTTTTTAAAAAGAAACCCAAAATACACTCACATAACATGCTGCATGATCAACAGTAACATTGCCTGAGAAACTGAGAATAACTAATTAAATGCAAAACTAAAACAAGATGTGTCAGACAAACCTATGAAGGTAATAGTACCCCTCCATATTCATGAAGGGACATAAAAATTAATCACACTGCTCTAGAGGAAAACAAAAGTTCAGACAATGATAAAGACTCCATTGGCATTTGCCTGTTGTGTTTGAAGCATTCATCTGATATATCACCCTATGCAGGCACAAATATGTAGCTTAAAACAAGTCCAATTTTTCTCTGACGACCATATGTTGAAACACAAGACCATTTTAATATAAAGTTTTAATATAACACTTTGAATCTGTAAATCCAAATCTTAAAGCTCAGGTTCAATACCTGCCTAGGCCAGCCCTGGTTGGCTGCCTTGGAATGTCCTTGGGAAAAGCCCCTTGCTCCCATCTCCTCTGCATGGTATAGCCAATAGTGTTATAAGTGCCCTTACAAGCAACCAACAAACATTACAATATATAAATGGACATGACACCCAACCCAGAATCTCAGCTTGTTAAATTTGAATCTTAAAATGACTGCCTCGTCACTGGAGTCAACAATCTAGGTGTTTATCAAAAAGAAAATGTTCAGTTTCACACATAACTTTAAATGGAATAAAGTGTCGATTAATTTAGAGTCACATGTTTAACAGGCATCAATGAAGATAACTTCAACTGTGCAGAAACTAAATTTCTTCTTCAGTCACAGTAATCATGGCCTTTTGGATCCAGAACTGATGTGTGTGTGTGTGTGTGTGTGTGTGTGTGTGATTTGAATGTTTTAACGTAGCTTTAACGATTTTTCAGTCATATCGCTACGATGTCTACAGTGTGGCAGTTTATAGTGATGTTTAGCACTGGGGCATCATGCCGCAGACATGTAGCATCATATCTCACCCAGTCATATTATCCTGACATGAGGCCGACCAGTCCCAACACTAACCTCTTAATGCTGAGCACCAAGCGAGGCAGCTGTTAGTACCATTTTATAAGTCTTTGGGCTGACTCGGCTGGGGATGGAACCCACGACCTCCCGCATCCATGGCAGATGCTCCCAAAATTGATTTTGTTTGTGGTTTTAATGTAACTTTTCAGCACACGATATGCAACCATTATACAGAAGAACTCTGGAAGAACCACAGAACTAATGGAATCTACTGGCAAGCTTACGCTGGTACTGCTGAAACTTGAACTCATATGGACAGAGGTAAGATGTGTGAGTGATCTGTAAAAATGAGCATCTTAGACCAATCAGCCACCCAGGCCCCCAATACTGATTCGCTTATTCTTTATTCTATGTACGAGCCATCCACTAAAAAGTTTGTCAGATCTGTTATTCTGCTTCTTTCAGTCAGTGACCTTGAACATTGACCATTTGACTCTAACATCAATAGGTGTCTTTTGAAACAAATATTATTATTCCAGTCAGTGTGACCTTGACCTTTTAAGCCTGAAATTGATAGGAGTTCTTCCTTACCCCAAGTGAAAGCCATCGACAAAGTTTGATAGCTGTTGTTGTTGTGGGTTTACCAATATTTTGCAGCACACGATAGGCTATACATGGCAGCCAGTATAACTAGCGGAGGAACCTGGGAAAACCAAAGTAAGAACCACAGACGCACGGGAAACTGTAACAGACAGAAGAACATCATAACATAGTAAGCTCTGCCGATTGGTAAGAATATAAAGAAAACCTGGCAACCCAATTTAAATTCATTAGCCGTAAAAGATGGCAAAGAAGGCGCTTACATATGAAACTATTAACTTCGAAACTAATCTCATATCTTCACTTGACACTAACAGTTATAAACCTCTGTAAAATTATTTTGTAGGTACATGTAGGTTTTAAAAAAAATTAGCAATTCATAATATCATAAAGTAGCCAAACTGGGCTACCTAATTTTTATATATATATATATATATATATATATATATATATATATATATATATATATATATGGTAGCCCAGACCCAGCATTCTGGTAGATCCTAGTTTTCAAGCACAAGCTTTGATGAACTGTTATATTTAGATTCCTATTTTAAGTTAGACTGATGTTATAGATACAACAAATGAGTAAGCAGAGTGTTACGTTCCTTTGCTGAGGTGTGGTTTGGGGTTAATGATGGTAACAACATGAACTTGTGCGTTTCAATAACTGACATACACATCCTCAAACGATTTACACATAGTTACAAATCAAAGGCTCTTTTTGAATCTTTGATCAATAAGTAGTTCTCATCACTTTTTATTTATATTTATTACCGCTCCGGTGGCCTGGTGGTTAGAGCATCCGCCTCGGATGCGGGAGGTTGTGGGTTCGATCCCCAGCCGAGTCATACAAAAGACTAAAAAAAAAAAAATGGTACTAACAGCTGCCTCGCTTGGTGCTCAGCATTGAGAGATTGGTGTTCAGACTGGTCAGCCTGGTGTCAGGAAATGTGACTGGGTGGGTCATCATGCTACATGTCTGCGGCATGATGCCCCAGTGCTAGACATCACTATAAACTGCCATAATGCAGACATCATAGTGATATGACTGAAATATTGTTAAAGCTACGTTAAAAATCCAAATCACACACATAACACACACTTTTTATTACTTCCTATTATCAAAGATCAATATTATACATTCAAACTTATTTGTAATTATTCCATACCCGAAAACCCCAAATTCTTTGCTATTAGCAATTTCTTTTTCATTAATAACTCCATTTACATACATGACCCTCATAAACAATGGTACAGATTATGATACTACCTGTGCTGGTACCTATGCAGAAGCAATATACATAGTATCACTGTTATTGACAGATTAAGAGTCAAATGAAAACAAATATTGAAAATTATTGTTAACATTTACGATACTACTCTGTATTAAACAAAAACAAAAATCATGATCCTTGGTATCATATAGTCAAATAAAGAAAATAAAGACACAAGACCCATATTTTGTGATCAAAATTACTGACAAAAACTCTTCCAAAAAATGTCAATGGCAGGTCTTTAAAATGGTACATAGAATACAAACCCCAATGAAATATAACCCCTTGTCTTCTTACATAAAAGAATTAAACCATGTTCTACTTGTTAATTGCTCTTCTTACTTCTCCATTACAAATCCATAAAGTAAAGGTTTATTGAGATGTATAGGTTCTTCAAAGATCCGTATCCTATTAAAGGGGAAAGCTTATTTCTCACTCATCCACCTCCACACATACATACACGATTGCCTAAATCATCTCTAAATCTTTCTCTGAATGCTTTGATTGATCTCTGATAATTTGATGCTTTAAAAAAATGCAATAAAGAGTAGGGCCTACTCAGAAAGCTTTTCACAATACTTCAGTCTTACAAAGTATAATAAGAGGATCCCCATTTTTTGTGTTACATATTTCTTCAGTTTTAAAATTCTAAACAAGAAAAACAATAGCCCCTTAACTGTTTTTTTTTAATACATCAAAATCATTGAGTGTACACCAAAGAAAATGCTTTTTTTTTTATTTGACATGAAAATGCAATCAATACACTTCTGCATCAGCAGCTAGAAGAACTTGTTGTATGACATCATACACAACAACAATCCAAGCCGTAGTCAAGGGAGGTAATGCAGACTGTGATATGTGACAGTCTACCTTGTCATTAAATAACTACAACTTTCAGGACCAGAAACTGAAGCCTGACTGACAGAAAAGTCACTTGCAGATGGATCTAATGGTGCACAATTATGCATGGTAAATTATGAAAAAGTGTGCACAAAGCATGATTAGGACCAAAGTCCTTCAGGCAGCATGTATGCGCAAACAAAAGCTATAAAAGCTGGTGTTTTGTGCATGCTCTATTACTGATCACAATAAAGTGAAAGAAGTGTCTGCAAAATTCATCAAACTGTTTTCTATCTGTAAGATTTGTACTTTGTAATTTCTATTAAATGACAATATCAATAAATATTTCTTGCAACTCAGAAACATTACATATACACATGCAAAGAACACACAGAAAACACTGCATCTGAGTTACATCCATGATGTCACATGTCATCAGTCAGAACACACACACACAAGATTCACCTACTACTACAGGTTTTACAATTTTATTTTGTAGCTGGTTTCCAACTGCAAATGGTAATGTAAATTTTGATGCCCAAAAAGAGTGATCAAAAGTTGGCATGACCCTAGAAGGATGGTTGCCTGCAAATAATTACAATCTACTGTCATCTGTGTTGTTATTTGCAATCATCATTTTTTATAAGATAATTATTAAAAGACTTTTAATAAATTAAAAAAATGTTTAAAACAAATTAATCAAAGACAAAATGACTAGAAATAGCTTGAAAGTCAGAGTCTTTGCACCTGTGCAAAGAAAAGCTAAGATAAAACATAGTGACAGTTTTAACATTGATAGTGGCAATTCATACCATAGCTACATGTTGTCGTAAACTCAACATGGTCATGGCTATAAAGTATTCTAATACCTTGCAATGAAGAAAATACATGTATAACTATTGTCACAGACAAAAAGATGACCACAAGTAAAAATCTACCACCTAAGTAGAGTTGTTTATCATGAAGCTTGGCTTATTATAAAGATTTTAAGCCTATAAGGTAAAATATATTGGTAATTTTCTACCTTTGGTCTTAAACTAAGTAACAGAAAAGAGCAAAAACCAGCAAGTTTCGTAAAATTCAACAAATAATGTATTTCCCAAGAATACAAAGTGAAAATTAAAAACGAACTTACAGTACTGTGAATTAAATCCCAAATAGTCCCAAAAGTTGTATCACAGGTACAAATGTATAAAGTTCCAATAAAATTCCAGTGGTATTCCAAACAGGTTCAAATATTGAATGTGTTGACGTGTTGGTAGTCTTTAATATGCTAATGTGTCAATGGCCTGGAGTGTGATGATGTACTAACAGTTTTTTTATGTATAAAAATATAATCCAAAATGTCCTTATATGAATTCACTATAATTCCAAATCAATGTTACTATTTGGCACTGTGTAATTCCAGTCAATAATAATTTGAATAAATACCTCGACCCAAATAAAAAACTGAACACAACAATAAGACTGAATCTGCTTCATCATGTGAAGGCAAGAATGAGTAATATTTTAAGTAAACAACATTATATAAAAAGATAAGACACAATAATAGAAACAGGATGCAGGTCAGTCTACTTAATAAAACATTAAAGTTGTCAACAAATTTAGGAATTTGCAAGTAGACAAGTAGACACAGATCCAAATAAACATGTTTACCTCCAATGATAATGATCTGAATAGTTAATCCACAGCGACAGAGTAATGTCAGCGATGTATTATATTGTTTACAAAATAAATGTTACTGGTGAGGAACAGAGTACAAAATACAGATAACATACATTCATTAAAAATGCCAACAAATAATACAAATTAAATACATAACACTACAAACAATACTTTGACCACCATGACAAACAACAAGTTCATTTTTCAAATAAGGCTTGCAACACAAAATTTGGTTAATGAACAATATGTTATTCAATGCACAACATATTTACTATGATCTGTTTACATTTTCAAATAAGGATGCAATATCCTTTTATGGCACACTGAAAAACAAAGTTGAAAACAGAAATAGGTATTTGATGAACTAATATGGTGGAAAATTAAACAGACAAATTTGTATCAAGAAAGTGAACACTATTATACATTTGTTTCTAAAATGAAATTCAGCAATTCTGGTAATAATTAACAGGACAATTTAATTTGTTTAAGCATATGTAAAAAACATTTAACATTTTGAAATATGCTGAAAAGTTCAAGGTGTAAATCATTGATACATATAGCCCCATTTTAGTACACTGCCAACATAGGAAGTAGAGGGTACTAATATTAGTAATATGCATTATCAGAAGCATACCAAAGATTATTTGCACAGCAGCTCTGCATCTACTGCAGCAACTACTATATGTGGCATTACAAGTTTAAATAATTTTTTCTTGCACACTACTGAGATTCTTGCCTAGATATCTGTGTATTTGCTTTAAGGCCAAAAAATATGTTTCCAGTTGGCTAACCGTCCCTCTTTCTCATTACCAACGCTAGCACTCCCTGCCACCCACCCCTGAGGGGAAAAATAAATAATAACACGTTTTTAAAAAATATCAAAATAAAAATTCCAGAAATTGATTTCTGCATCTAACTGAGCTTGTTTAGTGCTGAGTACATTATATATACTAATAATTATGATATATACATATATATATATTTTTTTTAAAACCTACCTGCCATAATTTTACAAACAGTGCAATAGAAAAAGACACATTTTCTGGCCTAAGATATTATCTGGGCTTTCATGATTAATCAGGATAACATCACAGCACTACAGCAGTGGTACTAATACATTTGTAGGTACACCAGGTATTCACCATGTGATCTGAAACCAACAGGAGGAGACTACTCTCATTAACAAATAGATGCCATATTTCAGAGCATAATTTATGCATAAACAGGAGTAAACAATACACCTGTGCAGTGTATTGATATGATTCACGATACGCAGCCTGTGATACAATACATATCGATACACATATGAACTTGATGGTCTTTCAATCTTTGAAAGGCAGGTGGTGCCCTTTCATGTATATTGACATTCTGGTCCTATTTCCAGTATGCAGACTACAGATAGACACATAGTTTCCATATATTTATATGCAATTCTCATTGATGAGAAGATAACAGCAATACTTTCAAACAGACTACCTATTGGTTGCAATGCATTTTATCCAACAATTTAGACCATTCAATGGTGGCCCTGCTTAACTCCCTTTGTTTTGTACAGCATGAATGATTTGAAAACATTTTATTACCAGTTTCGAGTCACAGTTACACGTGGAAGACATTACGATGTTATCTTCAAAACAGAAGAAATAATGCAATTTCCTCATGCAAAGAAAATTTCATCAAGACAAATTTGGGCATGGGGATATGGTTGAATAGCAACAAAATCTATCACATTCTACTTCCTGCAGATACAAAAGACTGCTGCAGCCACAGATACTTGTATTTGTTAGTGAAGGAAAACTATTGACTACACCCAGTCCTATTCTAAATTTTTTTTAACTTACACAAGGTGATAAACTTCAGCAGTTTGAAATCTGCCCCATAGCTCATTCTATGCTAATTTCATTTATTCCATCAGCACCTTCATTCACTGGTTAAATATCTCTGCATAAAAAGGAGAAATTCCAAATTTGTTCCCCATGTACAATTTAAAGAGAGATGATGACAGGATTTTACCTTAAGGGAGACCTCCCTCTTTACCAAAGAAAAAAGGAGGGGGAGCAAGAAATGGTCATAGGTTAATATTTAAGTAAACTTCAACGTATGTCTCTCTTTCTTCCTACTCCACTTTCTTAGGGCTCTATTAAAATCAACATCTTTGACAGATGTCACCTCTAGCTGTACAAGCATTAATCTGTTCATTTCTGAGCATACTCGGTACCCTTCTTTTTGTATCAATATTGTTCTGTGCTTTCTGAAGCTTTGTCAGCTTGAATATGTTGGGAAACTGATCTTTGTGACTGTTATGTACAATTTTCCAGAGCTAACATATATTATCTACTGGATACATCTGCTTCCAAATAGGATTTTTCACTAACATAAACTTCCTTTGTTAAATCAGTAGTTTAGTGAGTACTATGCCAAATTTCTTATCTGTTCCATAAAGCTGTATAAGAGTATTTACTCCATCAATGCTTGTGCAGACAGATGTATTAAAATAAAAATCTTTACTTCTTAAATTCATTGCTTTACACTTATTTAATTTATTTTAATCCTGATATGGATACATGTATATGGTTTTATAGCATATGATCCGCAGGACGAACATGAAAACTGCATACTACTTTTAAATTATCTGTATCTTAATTAGGCTCAGTATTCTGCTCTTTCTACATTTAATTTTGAAATACCACTGAAAGGGTCATGCTATTTTTTTTGTCCATCCAGCATGTACATCCGACTCGTATTTAACACCATTTCTGGCTCAAATTCACTCACTGATATCTCCATTAACACTTTCCCAGCTCCAATAATTTGATATACATCGTAACTTTAAAAAATATCGTCATCATTACTATCATCAGCAAGTATCTGCCAAATGAAATCGCAATGAACCTCGCCAGGAGGCAGACATTTTGGGTGTACTAGGTAGCCCGTATTTTAAACAGGCATTTGTAAAACTTTCTTCATGAATGGTTTCAAACTACACCATAATGCTTATTCCTGGGCACGCTGTGCTAATAAAATTTACTTTCACAACCATTAATGTCATGCTTGAAGAAACCAGATGTGGAACAGTTGCTATCTGAAAAACAGACGTCACAGAAAGAAAGATTAAATAAAAATTGTATACTTCACAGAGAATATTTTCATATGTGGGACATTCAATGAATTTGTGGGAGTTATTGTCTTTCACTGTTCTCCACGCAGAGAATAAGCTATATTGATTTCTGATTGGTGGTTATTGTTTAACCTGGACTGGAACAAGCAATAAACACAAATGAGAATTCAATGTAACATATTTCACTGTGTAACACACCAGTAGTGTAGCTTTCAAATTGACCAAAGGAGTCAAGATACAATTCAAGGTAGAAACTTCGCATGAAAGTGGTTATTAAATGATGAGTAAAGTACTTCATTATACATGTGGAACACGTTTGCAATGTAAACTATATGCTGAACATACTTCTCAGTTAAGACAATTAGTATGGAATGGGGGGGGGGGCCTGATTACGAATCATGTCACTTTGTGTTAACTTGTAGACAGAGAATGGGTATTCTCAAACAGTCTTTTTGGTTTTACTAATAAACATGAGTGTCTGTGATTGCAAATGCTGTTTCAGATGGATTATAATTTTCCAGAATAACAAGGCAACTAATAATAATTATTCATGACTGCTGAAGACTAACATAACAATTAAGATGCATAAGGTAAGTATCATTTTGTATCGATTCTCCGTCTCTTGTATCGATATATGTATCATTTCAGCAAAAGTATCGATGAATCGTTTCACCCCTAGTAAACACACACACTTCTACCTTCTCTTGTATTGAAACTTGTGACTGAATAGAAAATATAACTATGACTGGTGAGACTAGAACCATGACTCTAAATATACTTTGGATCTATTCTTGATTCTGAGACTGAGGCATTATTTTCTCACAAGGGAGGCATCTAGAAGAACTTTAAATATATTCCTGAAGAAGAAGGCACATTTTGCAACCATTCTTAAATCCTTCAATATTATAATCATTCTGAAAATACATTATTCTGTTAGACAAATACAAATCCATTCCTCCTGTCTGTGCAGATGATTAAATTTTTTTTAATGTGTATATTGTTTAAATGTAACATTCTATTTACTGAAAAAAAACCCAAAACATTTCATGTAGTGTGATGTTATTCAGGGGTCAAGCTAGACTGGAATCATAGGGAGAAGAGACTTCTTCTTTTGGACAGAAAAGGGAGAAAATAGAGCTTAACAGGGAGAATTGGATGCGAAGCAAGAAAGCAATATATATATATATATATATATATATATATATATATATATATATATATATATATGTATGTGTGTGTGTGTTCTCTTATTTGAATTATGCCCTCTATATTCCAGTATTCATATTTGCATTTAGCATTGGATTTAAGCAATACTTTATTTTCAAGTTATTTTGGCCATATGACATGAAAAGAGAATAGTAGAAACTACATTGTAACAAAGTTTAACTGAGTAACAAGATTACATTATTGTAAATGCAAGTTAGTAAAAATGCTTTATCAACTACCCTTAATCAATTTTTTAAAAATACTTTCTAAAAGTTCACAATAATGGCACTCTGAATGATTTCTAAAAGCGTTTGAAACAACCTTTGTATGAGGGCAAATGCACACGTCTTTTGATCATACTGTTCGCCCTAATTTCCTTGTTGCGAATAAAACATTACCCTAACTATTCATACATAACAACAAAATGCATAAAATTACAGACATTGCTCCTTTATAGTCAGTATATGAACTACATCCTTCTTTCCAACCAAATCAACACAGACATGTGTGTGCATCTATTTTCAGAAGGAGGGATTTTCATACTTTATACTTTATTTTACCGCTCACTTTATATAGCTTCATTTCAACAGTCCATTGATAGGATTGCAAATTTATGGTTTATTTATTTGTCTACATACTTGTAGTAATTTTAGGCATTGGTTATATAGAAAAAGCTCCGCTGCTTTATCCATATTTTCACAAATACGAGTCAAGTTAGAAAATAACTTTGACCATACAGCGCTTCAAGCGAATTCCACAACATAGTAATGTCCCATACGTTTGTGACCTACATAATTTTAAAGTTAAATCTCAAATAACATAATACCTTGACTTTGCTTTCTATGAATTGCATTTTTTTTTCCTAAATATATTTGCACAATGATTTACGAAAACAGACAATTTAATAAACTTTAAACTTGTGCTTCCACACAAAGCAATGTATTTCCCCGTTACTGGTTCACTTACAGTTCGAACTAATTTTATGATGAAATAGTGTACAAGAAGCAGTTAAAATATCCAGATCACTAACTCTGTTCTTAAAACACAAATTGTTATTTACATACTATTGTTAAAGTTTCGAAACACAACTTTGTATATTTTTATCATTAAGGACAACATGCAGAAATAAGGCAGTGATTGTTGCTCACTGACTCAGGGAAAGTTTTAATAGTCAATCAGCTATTAAAACACATGCCTGTGAATGTGCAAGAGTTTGTCAACATAATTGACAACAAAACTAGGCCTAGCTGCTGATGGCTTGATGAATACATTCCACTACAACACAACCTGGCTAAGGTGAGGGGGCATCTCAAAAAGATATGGTCGGTCAAAGTATCTAAAAAAAAATCACAGGGCAAAGTCATTTTCACTTTCCTAACAGAAGGTGACGAAGTTCACATATTTTAGGCGACTTTGTCGCCCACTTCGTCTGGTAGCATGACCCCTGTTATTAGTGACTAAGAATTCAATCCTGATATTATTAAATAATGAGAATGTTCTTTTTATTTTCCTTTCTATTTGAAAGTGAGGGAATTTATGCCAGGGAGTCTCAGATACAGGCTGAGGACGGAGTTCTATGAGTCAAGTCCAGGCCTCCTCATCCTAAAACTCTGGTGAGAGCCTTTATTAGTATTATTTTCCCCATCATTTAAAGGTTAGCAAATTACCAATAAATGTGCTTTTAATTTCTCACCCATGCGACAGAGAAATCTAGCTGTTTTGCTAACCTTACTTTTCTTATCTCAGTCTGGTTGTCTCATACCAGTCATCTCAGTCTAGGTGTCCACGCGCTAGGGACTACTTTTAAAAAATAAACCTTTGTTGTCTTCTGCTATGCCTGACATAGTTGTTCTAAAATCAAACAACAACAACAAACAAATATATAACAAAACAACATAGTAACTTAAGGCCTCTCCATTTTTGAGAAAACACCATACAAAACATTTCGAGAGAGACAGACACATATACGCAGACATGTTGAGCTTTTTGGTATTACGATAGTTTGTTCCACACAACATAGTCAGTTTTATCCTATCTGCAAGCCTGACTCAGTATATTTTCAGGTCAGCGTCATTAAATGTAGCTAAAGCTACCTAACTAGTTTTAAATAGTTCATGTGAAACAAATTATATACTGTTAGCTACATTTAATGACGCTGACCTGAAAACTGACTGTGCTACAGATAGGATAAAATTCTCAATGCAGTGTGAAATGAAATATGACATAAAACACTAATCTATGCACATAGCCTATAGAGCTATACACTTCATAGTCTTCCAACGCTCTTAACAACTACAGAAAACTTAGTAACAGCCAGAAATGTGTTATGTCAAACATGCTTTATTCTATTTGTTTAAGCATCTCCATTGAGCCCCAGTTGAATAAAAAATATACCTAAAATATTTAATGACAAATAATGCACTTACCAGCCAGAAGGAATCATTTATCCGTCAACACATTAATCCATAAGCAAATTTTACTGTAACGCTTGCCACATTTCCAAGACAGAAAAATAAATTTTCAAAGAATCAGTGAACTTGAAAGTTTAGCACATGGTTATCCACTGGGGTCTGTATTTGGAGGGTCTTTTATACATGGAGGTACTTTTACAATCAATATTAATTACAACACAAGTATGTCACAAACAGTTTCACCTCCTCTAAAGAAAAGGAGAGTTATATATATATGATAGTGACACAGATCTCTAATTACCCGTGAATAACCCAAGCACGGACACTCATGCTACATGTATTTACACTACAACAGAGCCATGGAGTGAGTACAGTTTCATTATGTACAATATAATTTTCTAAATTGGAACTAATGAAAGTGAAACATTTTCTTGTTATAAATATTAAGTATTTATTGTTAATTTCATGTAACATCCATAAATTAAATGTGATAATACCTAAAAACTATGCAACATTTAATGTTGTTATTTTGTTTTGACTCACGCATAAAAACTGTGTACTTCGGATGATACATCACGCCACAGTCCTCATTAACATATTTGTATTAATGCACTGCATGTAAACATTGGCGCATGAACTATATTGCACAAGGGAGGAGTTCTTTCTTACTTTAAAGGATAATTTTGGGTGAGAAAAATAATGTATGTTGGGGTTTGGACCGAGACAAGGAAATCCCAGTTGCGGGCTTACATTATATGTCTCCCCACTTGTCACGCCTCATGGGGAGACAAATATTGTAACCCCTTGACTGGGATTTCCTTGTCTCGGTCCAAACCCCAACACAGATTCTATATTTGTAGGATATCTGGATAATACTGATGTTAATGTCTGGATAATACTGATGTTAATGTCTGGATAATACTTACAGCAAACTCTTTCTGAAGGATAATACTGAAATTAAACTCCTTTTGAAAGAAAAGAGTCTGTAATTAACTAATGTTTGTTGTGTGAGCGTAGTAGCACCAAATAATGTTATTTGCTTCTTATGTTTTAGGAATTTCAGTTTTACAAATCTTTGGATTGCGATTCTGATTATTTTTGTACTTAATTGAAGGAATGATAATAAGTATTTTTTTTTAAATAATAAAATCAACCTGTAATGGGAAGGGAATTTAGCAGTTATCAGAATTTTTTAACAAGAAAGTTTAAATGGTTTTGAAAAACGTCATAGATGTAAAATATTGAAAACTTCTCAAATCGAACAGTCTTACTATCTAATACACTTCATCTTTGGCACCATACCTTGTGAAAGTTTTTTTGTTTTTTTTGTGGACAAATTTAAAAAATCATTGGTTATCCCTCCTTGAGGTTTGATGGCAGGCTGGATAGAAAGTACCGGATGGGGAGGGGGTGTTTCGGAACAACCCCCCTCCCCGGCTAAAAAAAAAGAACCCAAAACAACAAACAAAAAAAACCGTATGCACACACATACGTACAGTCACTTGAAATTTGATCATCGTTTTGTTTTTGCACAAGTTTATTGGGTATTATGCACACTTTGAGTAAATAGACACATAGACTTTTGCTTTGGTACCCTTTTGAGGAAAGGCAGGGCCCTTTTGAAAATTTTGCAAACCCCCGTCTAACACTTGACCTGACTCGGCCCGGATAACTGAGACAGAAGGAAGTTGAGGGACAGTCGGAGAACGAGAGGGAGGATCATGACTAGGCCGAAGAGTAAGCATGAAGCTACAACTTATTTCTAAGACATATTATTATCAACACATGAAAGCAGTAACCGCAAATATTATACCTTACCTTTAAAGTGTGATATAATCAGATCAGTGATGAAGTTAATTCGGAAATACCAAATGATCAAAGGATCTCATCCTTTTGCATATCTCGATGAGCTTCCGATTTGATGGAACATCGCGTTGCCATTTGAATGAAGTTAAACATAATCTCGGAGTCGGTTGTAGGAATACATACAAATTTGATTGGTTGGGTGATTCGCCTCCGGCAGAGTATACTGCGTATTTTGTAACAGAAAAAGCCGAAAGGTCCCGATTATAACATCGTCTCCTTCCACCACTATTTTCTGCCTTGAGAACAAAAGTAGTTCCAGGTATTGTTCATCATAGAAGCTTATTCGTATCCGCACTGTCATTACGACTCGAGGGAAAAGGCAGAGATTATTCCAATTGAGTCAATGACGTTAAAATAAAACAGTATAGAGCGCAAGTTCTGACGCTGAAGAACACCAAGCCGCAGACAGAGCGAGATAAAACAAAATTCAACAATAACGTTTATCAATCCCCAAAACATAACTACGTTTTTCTTTTCTATGAATTGCTTATTTCATGTATAACTTTCAGGTACAGGCAATACGATAAGTAACATAAGCTGGTACAGAGCTATTGTTTTATGTATTTTGCAATGACTGCCAACTTTAAATTACATTTCTTGCATCTTGTATTTACATAAAACATATACACAAGTAACATGAATATTTTAAAAATGCTGATTTAATTTAATCTATATAGCTTGATTTGGATTCACAGATTGTTTGATTACTATTTTTAATGAGTTCATCTCTTTAGACTGATTCCAGATTTTGGTGGAATTTATATTTTGATAACGATAATGCTGGTAACATTTGTTTTTGCTACTTCCTTGTCCTCTCGATATCACTATGAGTCTGGCCCCTCAAACACATTTACGCTTGTAATATAGGGGACAGCAATCTTGGATTTAAGGTTTTGGGACGTAAATTGTGGTTTGACTGTCGCGTAGACCTGTACCTACCAGGATATAGAGAATATTAGGGTAATATATTATTAACACACCACCACCCCCAGAGTGTCCATATCCTTGTATAACTGTCGCAAATTGAGTTTTTCTGGCAATGCGTCAACACGTAGCTGTTATTCACACACACACACACACACACACACACACACACACACACACACACACTTTAAATAATATTGTTGAAAATAGTAAAACACGTATTTCTCTTTTTAACTAGGCGTATGCCACATGAAGAACAATGGTATTGTGAGAAGATAACGCGGATTTTTCTGCCGCAAAATTTGGCATTCAACCAATAAGAAAGTGCACTGCATTCGTAGAATTGCTAGAAGCTAAATTTGTGAGAATGTAATGAGAAAGTCGTATTCTGTGCATCCAACAAGAAATGTTTCAAATAATAATGGGAAAAAGTTGTACTAATAACATAACTTCTGGCTTAGTAGCATCGTTACAGGTCGCTCGTGGCTGCAGGTGCTGAGATTTCCTCCCTTTTCATGAGTAAGCCTAAGCAAAACTACGTCATCAGCATAACAAAATAACAATCTCCTGCTCATCAATGACAGTGCCCGTTTTATCGATCGAGGAGGGATTTGCTTTGGAAGAGGAACTGTGATTGGTTAATTCAAACAGTTTGAAAGGTTATGTTGGGTCACAATGACTATAAGATTTATTCGTGCTCGCAGTGACTGTTTAAGCAGATTAAAGCACATTCACAAGAAAAGTGGAAATCTCTGCACAGGCGATTATAGGTGAAAAAGGATGGAAGTGGATTATCGCATGTGGCTTGCGATGATGGCTGGTTCACTTCACCTTTATCCACTAACCTTCGACCTTCACTCCTAACCAATGACATTCATCAAACGCCACTGGTCCTCAAATTTTACACACAAAAAATTGAGGTCATTGACCCCACACAGGAAACTTAACTTCTGGATCAGTGGTGTCGGGTATTATGCATATTTAATTTGTATTGTTTGTTATTTTGTTGGGGGTTTTTTCTCCATCATTGTGTGTTATGCTTAATTGTTTTTCGGACTTGACCTTGTCCAGAAATCAAGTTTACTCTGTTCCTTTTGAGACACTGATGATATTTTTATTTTGTAAACAAATAATACATAGTTAATATTTCCCTAGGAAAGTGGGTCAAATATTATGGTCATTATCAATAGAAGTAAACATATTTGTTAGGGTATGGGTAATGGTTATTGGAATTCCCCCATAAAATTACCTAGCCTATCTGATCTTTACCGCATACTATATTATAATTTTAGTAACAGATTGTTCTAGAATGTAAAATTCCATTAAGTCATAGTATTTCTAGAAAATGTTAATTATGACCTAGGTCAAGTCGAGGGCTTTATAATCTTGTTCATCTAAAAATTATTCATTCGTGCCATAAGACCATGCAAAATAATTTGTATTGTTGTGTTCAGTATTTTGATTTGGCCTAGACTTGTTAATGAAAATTATTATTCACTGAAAACCAAAATTCTCTTCAATATTATTCTTGGACAGAAACATTAATTTGCAATTAGAGTGAATTCAGACAAGGTCATGATGGACTGTATTACTGTGATTACTTGGAAAACTGTTATCACATCATACCACTTCAAGTCACTGGTACATTAATGCATTCAAGACTACAGGGATATAGACGGTTTCAGTGCTGGATCCTAATTTGAACACCACTGGAATTTAATTAGAACTTTATTTATTAGGACTAGTGATAAACCTTTTTGGAGTATTTTGGGATTTAATTCGGAATACTGAAAGTTCTTTTAATATTTTTACTTTGTATTTTAGGGAAATAAATTATTTGTTGAATTTTACAAAACTTGTCGGTTTTCGCTCTTTCCTATTACTTAGTTTAAGACCATAGAGTTGTAATACAGGATTGTGTTATGAGAAAAACTCTGGCTCCCTAACCGCCAAACTAGTTCTTAAAACAACAAAACATAGAATCAGTGGTCTTCAAATTTAATGAGCGTCACTTCTGACACAGTCGTCGTTAAATAGGTAATATAGAATGTATTGAAAGTGTATATTCTGGCCCAAACTGTAACCTTTACTCCCAACCTTTTACCTTCACCCCTAACATCTGACCTTCACCCTGGAATGCTGGTTCTCAATATATAAAGAAACACCAACGTCACTTACAAGTATGTATGGGAAATATTTACAAACTGTGCTCTACAATCGACAGACACAGTGACAGAAGGTTTATGAAAAGATATTCACATGCAAAGATATAGAAACTATGAAGTGAATATACAATCTAAGATATTTGAAATCATTGGATGTTATTGTGCACAGGGCTGTCATTTATGAGTTGTTATATTACTTTTACCGGCCAGTATGCAGTGATTTGGTTAAATACCCCCTCAAAGAAAATTCTGTTTGAGCAGGAAAAGCTACTTGATGGTTTCTGCACCCTGGTGAAACAGTTTGTTTATTAGTAACTGACATGTGTTTGGAAATTACCGTCGTGGATGAAAAGTATTTTACGGTGAACGGTCGCACAATCAAACACAGTCAACTGCAGTATATTTTTTACAACCCTATATGCCGTGAGAAACAATGGACATGATTCGCCTGAAGTCACGCACACCATGAATGGAGAACAAAGATAATTCTTTCTGTTAGAGAATATATTTAGTAAACATATAAAAAGTTCAATGCCATTGTGACGTAATCAATGAAAAGGAGTATACCTTGGAAAACGTGAACTCTGCGGCAGAACATGCTATTATGAATATTGTAAATCTCACTCGATTAGTTTAGTCTTAAATGCAGTATCTGAGTAATAATTTTGCCGACCATACGGATCTGTTCGCAAGTATTATCGCATGCACCGACATAAAAGCGCCAACACAATCACTGTAGAAAATCCCAACAACCTCAGCTACGCTGAGAAAAAATATACTGAAATATTTGTGGCCTCTGATCCTGGCAAAGTAAAATTAAGACAAATATTTAATAATGGAATAAGCAATTTAACAACTATTTGTCAATATATACTGGTATGTCTTCAGGGTCGGTGCAAGGATATTTTGCTCCTTAGGCGAACGTTCCACCTTGCGCTCCCGCCTCATGGCATCGCTTAGTATAATTTTCAAAAATAAATACTGCAATACACATGCTTGGTGACCTTACTATTATGGTGTAAGGTTCAGTCAGCAACCAGTCTGAAGCTTCAAGCAGCTTCTTTGCTGTCATACAGTAGGTCAACGCGAGCCGCCAAGCTGATAATACAGGGTAAGTGGGCGGCAGCAGAGATGGAATAGGCTATAGTTGTAATGTACGAGAGAACGACAAGTTAAAATGCAAGTTCAAAGACGCTCCCATTTCCTTTATTCTCCGGTTCTCCAGCAAAAGTGGCGCCAACAAAATATCGGGCACCGCTTTTTTGTCGCCCCCCCCCCCCCATCTTGGCGCATTAGGCAGCCGCCTAGTTCGCATAGTGGTTAAACCGACCTGCATGCCTGCCGTGAATCAGCTTAGACAATCAGCGCTAGAGTGTGGAATAAAGATTGCAAGCGCTTTGAGAAAAGCCGACATACTTATGCTATTAGGATTCGTAGACAACTGAAACAATCCACTCGAGAACATAACATAAAAATATAAATAGGCGCAAGATAACCTGATATATATACCTTATTAATACTGGCGGTCAAACCGAGGCAGACTGCAAAACAACTTTAAGAAAACATCAGCGGAGTATCATATCAAAAATCGCACAGGCGGCCGCCCATGAACAAGACCGTCGCAGTATCGCACGTACTATTGCATAAGACTGATGTGCATGGTACTCGAATAACTAAAGTTCCGGAATTCAAGTTGCACAAGCGCTCTGGTGATCGTCGATATTACCGGGCATTCCTTTCAAGCGCATACAAACCAAGCAGAGTCAAGGTGATGATATTTCGAATATACATTTGGAAACTGTACCAACACTACAACAGCTAAAAGGCATTGCCGTCTGGATTCAAGGCTGACATGGTTCCCAGTGTGGAATTTACCATGCCTAGTCACTTAACCAAAATCGGCTCTGCACCATCTATAGCATTACAACCATGGCTTCACAGTGGTACCTGTGTAACCTTGAATCATCAAGACACTTCAGCGGACGAAAGTTACGCAAAGATCGTTGCATCCTATAAACGATAATACAGAACAGCCTCGAAAATACAAACAAGACCTGGGTGAACTAGAGTTTGGTGAGATTGGATTCCATTTAGCTGACATCAGTAAGTCTGAGCGATTCAACTCTAGAATCGCTGTAAATGTGCTTGTTTGAAAAAAAAAAAGCATGCAACCAATTCGACTATCCAGGGTGAGAAGCGCGCGGTACAACATCGATTTTTTATTGTTGAGCAACATGGAAGGATCAGTTGTTCGGTATCATTATGTGTGGATTAAAGATTTTTCGCGAATGGTGTACCGACAGAGCAAGCACAAGGGTAAAACGTTTCCATGTCGACGCTACATGCACATATTAAGCATGCAACAATTGCTCGCGGACCATGACTTTTACTGCGTTGGAATCATCGAAATGTTGCAGAGTACAATCATGCCTGACCCTAGCAAGAAAGGTTTGAAATTCACCTCCGTGCAATGAAAAATGAAAGTTTCGTATATCATTTACAAGGACTTAGGTGCTTCAACGTTCCAGTGGAAGCTGCGTTTTCCGACGACTTACAGGTCGTCACCCGAGGTTCCGTCGAATACGACGCAAGTAGCTGAACAAGTTTCATAGGCTTTTGCTACACTGTAGTCAGATGGGATAGCTCATATGAGCCACCAATGCTATATCGTAGCCATGATTCGGTTGAGGTGTTTATTGAATCGCTTGAGGTTACAGCGAAGTGAATCATACAACAGCTCTCCTTGCACGCAGGCATGCTTATGACCAATGATGATGCACGCGTGTTTTCCGCGGCCACGCATTGCTGGTTCTGTGATGGTCCCCAAAGTTGCTTACATAAGGCCGCACACAGCTGATGAAATCTACGTTTGTGAATTTACCCCGGTAAAACAAAAATCCCCGTTTGTACTTCGTGGGTATGATAGCCACTTAATAATGCAAGAGGTCTCAACACTATCGAATGCAACAATAAGTGCCATCTTCAACAATATGGAAAATTCATCAAGTTTAGACTGGACCGGCTGTAGTTCATTAGCTCGCTACATATCCTGAATTCTAGCCCTTTACAAACTCGAGAGCAGCATTGCAGCGAATGGCAATGATCGTTTTACATTCAGTCGATACGGTGGTGCCGCTGACGAACGTTCTAAGTTCACCCTGCTCACTCGGGTAGATGAGCGACTGGAACAAGTTTTCAGACAGTCAGTTGACACCCATTGAGGCCTTTCATTCATCGATGTCTCGAGAAGGCATTTCCTCCAACGACTATACTCACGCGAACAATGTCTCGTCCGCGTTTGGTTGTAAAAATTTCGGTGAGTATCACGATCTGTATTTGAGAACAGATGTGCTTTTGCTCGCGGATGTCTTCGAGATGTTCCGAGATACGGCCATGAGTGTATTCAAGCTAGAACCATCTCCAAATTTCTCAACCCCAGGAATGGCATGGTAGGCGATTCTGTAAAAAGCAAAAGAGAGTTGGAGTTTCTTACAGATGTTGAGCAGCATATGTTTGTGGAATGAGGAATCCGTGGCGTTAAATCAACTGCAAGCTAACGATTCGCTAGCTGACGGATATGATCGAGCCATCTCGAAAAGTTACATCATGTATCTTAGTAATAAAAATTTACATTGATGCCATTGCCTGTTGACGGGTTTGTATGAGTGGAAAAATGTATAGAAGAGCACGACAGGAGCAACGACCACGGATAGTTCTTTGAAGTTGACCTGCAATACCCAGGTGAGCTTCGCCACGCCCATAACGAAGCGTTGGTGGTGCAACGCGTGTGGCTGTTACCGTATCAGTTTAGAAATGTTGATGATTCCGGACGAAAGTTCACCGAATGCATCAACCTTATCCCGAATCTATGTCGCAAGTTCAGCTATGTAGGTATGAAACTTGCAGTTGTATTTGCGGTTGGAGGTGCGTGTACTGCGAGTCCAGCTGGTTCATGGATTTCACCACCGCGTCTGGAAGGCAACTTATATAAAAATGAACACCGACCTGAGAATGGTCGCCACAAATGAAGCGCTCGATAAGCTCTTTGTCAACCATTAATTTCTTTTCCACAATCGATGAAGCAACCGCGATTGATGACCTTGACCCGGAACATTATAATCTTCTCGTCTACGATGATGTAATGCTTTAACACCTCGACAACCCAACTTTACACGAATATTTATTTGCCAGTGGCCGACGCAAAACCATAGAAGTGATCTATGTGATAATGATACGCACACGTGCCTAAAGTGATTTGGGACAATTGTAACATGTTAATGAAATTTCATGGTGATAACGAGAGTGTCATTGCAAACATTCAATGGCCCTGATGTGCCGTCAACCATTCATGGGATGAGTTTCTAAATATATTCGCACGGGTCACCCAGGACTCGTATAGTTTTCCTCACATTTTACTTGGCTGGGGGAAAGTATCGCGCGGTTTGAACAAAGCAATTTAACAACCATGATAATCATATAAAGTGATGAGACCAACCAGCGTTATCACAGCTAAATGTGGAGTACACAGCTGCCCAGGAACACCTGCAACTTCTCCATAATTATATAAGTTCCCATGAACGTGTCAAAGATATGTTACACTCGCGATAGACTTCACGGGAAGACCTCACAATGGGCTTGGAACAAGCGTTTGCGTCGCTGATCACGCCTGCACGTGAAACAATGGAAGAGGTGAAGAAAGTCGCAGAGACTCTGAGGACAAAAAATGTTCTATGTCTAATTGTTAAGACACTAAACGCATCAAAGGTGGAAAAGATGTTACTCGTCCATACGAACATAAACCTGAACCACTTGTGGAGAAGGTCTTGGTGGACCACTTTTTCCGCAACTGTGACCAGAAAATGATCAGTGAACTCGAGGATCGTCTGAAAACACTCGTGGGGTCAGTCTATGCATCTGATTTGCTCTTCAAAAGCTTATCTATGCTTTTGTTTTAACATATATTAAGACAGCGCTCTTACATAAAGATCGTGTGTATCATGGTATATACTGAAAGAACTTGACCTTGACTTGTCATACTCACCAGATTTTTAATTTGTTGTCTTTGTCTGTCTAGGTCGTATCTGTGTTGCATCATTCTAATCCATGCAATATTCCTGATTTGCTCTGGTATATCTGTGTGGTATTATGCTTAACCATACCATGTTCATAATTCACTCTGTGAGGTATCACGCTAATCCGTGTAATGTTCATGATTTGCTCTGGCGTGTCTGTGTGGTATCACGCTAATACGTGTAATGTTCATGATTTACTCTGGTGTATCTGTGTGTTATCTCGCTAATCCGTATAATGTTCATGATTTGCTCTGGTGTATCTTTGTGATATCACGCTAGTCCGTGTAATGTTCGTGATTTGCTCTAGTGTATCTGGATGATATCACACTAATACGTGTAATATTCATGATTTGCTCTGGAGTATATGTGTAGTAACACGCTAATTTTCATGTAATGTTCATGATTTGCTCTGTAGTATCTGTGTGGTATCAAGCTCTGGTGTATCTGTATTTTATCACGCTTAAGCATGTAATGTCCATGATTTGCTGTCTGTATGATCATGCTAATACGTGTAATGTTCATGATTTGCCGTAGTGAATCTGTGTGTTATCTCACTAATCCTTATAATGTTCAGCGTTTGCGCTGTGTGATATCACGCTAATTAGTGTAATGTTTATGATTTGCTCTGGTATATTTGCGTGGTATCACGCTGATCCGTGTAATGTGTATGATTTGTTCTGATATATCTGTGTGGTATCACGCGAATACGTTTAACGTTCATGATTTGCTCTGGAGTACCTGTGCGGTATTACGCTAATCCGTGTAATGATCATGATTTGATCTGCAGTACCTGTGTACTATCACGCTAATCCGTATAATGTTCATGATTTGCTCTCTTGTATCTGAGTGGTATCACGCTAATCCGTGTAATGTTCATGATTTACTTTAGTGTATCTGTGTGGTTTCGCGCTAATACGTGTAATGTTCATGATTTACTCTGGAGTTTCGGTGTGATATTACTCTAGTCTATGTAATGTTCATGAGCAGCAGGCAGGGTGAACCCTACAACTTTTTTGCTCGAATTCGTGAGCAAAAATAAAGGTTCCTACAGAGGCTGAAAAAACAATGTCAATAACTCTAAACCAAAGCCTCTAACCGAGATTATTTCCATACGGTTGAAAACGGATAATAAATCTTTTGGGTTAGCTCATTTTTGTTATTCCATCGTTGACGTATTTTGTTTTTATTTCATAGTGCGTTTTTCGTTTACTTGCCGGGTCACTCAATTTTTGTCGTTCACCCTGCCTGCTGCTGTAAATTAAACATCCAGTATAAATATTATCAATAATGATTGGAGAACCACACTTAGCTAGATTAGCTCGAGAGCGATTACAGGCAATTAAAAAATATTTACCCGTCCGTGATTCTGTTAAGCAACAATTACAATCACGTCAGGAATCTCAAGTTGAATTTGAAGAAGATACAAAACAATTATTTAAACCTATTACAGAGACCACTAAAAGTCGTCTTCCTACGTTAGAGAAGACCGCTGAAGCAACTGGAAAAATAGCAGAAAGAACAAAACAGACAAAAAGAATTTTACGGGGACTTCCAGCTGAAATAACTGCTGCTGCTCAACCTGAAGGCGCTGAAGCACCAGCCCCTAAAGCAAAAGAGACAAAAACAAGGATTAATCTGACCGATAGATTCAGTGAAGGATCTTTTAAACATATTAGGGAAATTGACAGGCATATGGAGACGATGTTAGTGTCGGTTTTGTTAATAATGGTATTATGGCGTTATTTGATAGCGCTACGTATATGATTGACGGAAAAAATATTGAATCAGTTCAGAAAGACGTTGACGTTGCTACAACAATACTTGGTCTTGCAAGATACAGCGATGATTATTCAAGATCAACTGGTCCATCAATGATGTTTGTAAAAGATACTTCTAATTCTCCAGAGTATCAACAATATGAAACAGGACAACCAAGAAATTTTGCCAGAAACGCCAACGCTGATGTACAAAGTATGATTATTAATGTAGATCCAGATTTTAACTTAGGATTTAGATCACGTCGAGCAATGTTACGAGGTAATAGAAGAGCGTTTTCATGTGCGATTCCACTATCACATATCTTTGGATTCTGTAGAAATGTCAGAAAAGTCATTTTCGGACTAAGCACACAGTTGTACTTGTACGAAAAGCAACTGACAATGATGCAATATGGCGACCCGCTGGTGATGCTGGTAAAGTAATTCTTACAAAACTTTCATTATGGATGCCAGTAATGACTCCATCAATATCTGAAGAAGATCGGTTACTTGCTTTCATGGGCAGCGGTGGTAAATCGATGTTATCATGGTTAACAATGACCACAGATTCTATCCAGAGTAACATTAATGGTTTATTTACATGGCAAATAGCTTCTCAGCAAGGAATAGCCGCACCACGACATATATTTATTGCATTTCAAGATGCTGCACGGGTAAATGATCAAACACGTAGTATTATGATATTTGATAATCATGGTGTTTCTGAGGTTTCGTTGAGGATAAATGGACATCAAGAACCATCCGAGGATATATTACTGAATTTCGATCAAAATCATGTAGCACGTGCATATCATCGTCTTATGTCGTTTATGGGGCGTGATCAGAATGTTGATACTGGTTTACAAATATCGCAGTTAGATTTTACAACCTTATATCCAATTTATTACTTTTCGCTGGAGCATTTAGATTTGTTTAGACAATCTGTTGTAGATATACATTTTCGAGCTCGTGTGACAATAGGGGTTATTGCCAATTACAGAGCAATAGCCGTTATACTCAGCGATAAATCAATGTTACTTGAAGGTGTTGGTGGTCGCATGAGAGTCGTTGATGCTCCAGTAGAAAACATGTAATTAGATCGCTTATAATATTATAATGTCATATAATCACGTTAGTGTTAGTCTGACTCCTGGTCAGATTAAAAGGCTACAATCAGCATCAAAAAACAACTGTGGATTAAAAATATCGCTAAAAAGAGAACAGATGAGTGGTGCAAATAAATTATCTCTTACAGAACGTCAGTTCAGAAACTTCAATGAAGCCAAAAAATCAAATAAAGGTATAAAACTTAATCTTTCTGCGGGCGCCATTAAAGATATTGTTAAATCTGGCGGAATTTTTCCACTTCTTGCAGCTATACCAGCATTAATAGCCACTGCAGCCCCAGCTGTTGCAAAAGCAGCTGCATTAGGCGCTGTTGGAACCGCTGCTGGAATGGCATTAAAGAAAGCAACGGGTCAGGGAATAAAATCTTACAAAAAAAGGGGAAGGGTCTAAGATTGCCAGGAACCCCATATTCATGGTACGGAAAGGGTCTAAGACTTCCCGGGACAGTTCATTGATTCTGCCTATGTCTAATTTTGATTTACTTGATGCTGCTAAAAAATTAAAAATAAAAAACTTCAGAGGTGTTTTTATGCGTGATGAATTACCAAAAAAAAACCCAAACAATATTGAAACTGGTATTATTAATCTCGATAAAAACTCTGGCCGTGGCACTCATTGGGTTGGATATGCAATTGATCCACGTGGAATTATTTATTTTGATTCATATGGACTAGCACCACCAAAAGAATTTTTAGAATATGTTAGCGGCATGCAAAGTACTCCAATCTGGTATTCAACATTACCAACACAAACATTAACTGATCCGCCAATATGTGGTGTGAAGTACTCGCTGTACTAATTGCTGTATCAAAATCAACAAAACCACCTCATAAAGTCGTGCATGAATATACTACGTTGTCACATTTAAACAGACATTAGTAAATATAATGGTGGATATTTACGGAAGATCTTCTCGTGGTAAAGCTCACAGCAAGGTGATTTATCTAAATATGCAACTCTTGACCAGCTCAGAAATGAAATCGATGATTTATTAAACATTACAAGTGTGGATCAAAATGAAGTCGTTGTTTTTCAGGATAAACAAGGACGATTAAAGACAAGTAATATACAACTGCCAGATGTACTCATACGAATTCCTAATGCGGTTGTTAATAATATCGTTACTTTTACTGATCAAGGTAAAATACAAGATTCCGGTACGTCAGTCAACGATTATATAAAAAAAGCTGGCGATTCATTCACGGACAACATTATCATGAATCTAAATAAAATTATAGACCTTGGAAACCCAGCCGCAGATACAGACGCCGCAACAAAAAAAATATGTCGATGATCAAGAATCTAAGTACGTGTTAGCCAACGGTGGTATAATGCGTGCATTTCTCAACATGAATAATAATGGTATTAATAATATTAGAACACCAGAATATGGTTTTCATGCTGCAACGAAGAAATACGTCTATGATAAGGAAATTCCTATGACAACTTCGCTAAAAACAATCAATGACGAAATGACTACACTAAATGCTACTTTTTCTAGACATGTAGAAACGTTTTTAAATTTTCGTAGAAACATAAACAAAACCATTAAAGAATTTTTTGGGGGACAACCAACCGTTGACATAAACTCTCCGACGTTAACACAAAACTCAACGACATTGTCAGTGGAATACCTAATATTGTTCAAAAAACTAATCTGATTAAAATTCCACACGGACAAATTAAAAATATCGTGTTCACAGTAGCATCGGGATCATCAACATGGACACCACAAAATAACACTCTCGAACATACCGCAGAAGTAACTGGGTTATACAGGCTGTCCATGTACGGTTCGGAAATTACTGCGGCCACTTCATCATCACCGAATATATATCATAATCCTCTACTGGTGATGCTAAATAAGAACATCAAAGAAACATTTACGTTGACGTCAACGGAAATGCCCCCGAGACGTTACTGGTGGTGTCTGAAATTCGTAGCTGAAACTCCTTAATTAATTACTTAACGTCATTGTATAATGGATCAAAACCAAGGACCCCAGTCCTACATCGACGTTCAACGTCACAGATACAATCAAATATGTAAGTGTCAGATTGAATTAAAAAATATAATCGACGATTATACAGTAAAAGTAAAAAAATATCGCAGACGTATGGTTGTCATTGATATAATTGTTTACTCAGTTTCCGCTATTGTTGCTGGAGCCGGATTATTATTATCAACAATAACAATGACGGCGCCTGCAGTTGTAACAATTGTCGTTTCAACTTCAACGACTATCGCAGGCATTCTCAGTATTATCGCTAAGAAGATATCTGCATGTACAAATACTAAATTACACGAGTATATAATAAAATTACACACAGCAACAACATCCTATTCTAAATTATCGTCATATATTTCCTTGTATCTCAGCGATGGTAAAATATCTGATGAGGAGTTCGCAACGATAATGAAAACCTATGATGAAGCATTCAGAATCGCTAGCGATTTTGGTGACAAAGTCACTCACAGTAACCAAGGCGAATTAAATAATAACAATAATAATAATGACTGAGTCTTCAGCAGCGTCAAGAGAATTACTTCAACAGATCGTCGCTAATACAACACCGTCAAAAACTACGATGATCTCATTAAGTTCGACCAATCCTGAGTTTAGCGTTAACTTTCCAACCGCAATTCCTGCAAAAGAAATAGCCCTAGCACAATTGCGAGTTTATTTTAGTTGGCCTAATATTAGATCAAAACCATTTGGTGGACTACAGCCAAATAATTCATTAGTATTCGCTAATAAAAATAAACCTGATGGAACTCCTGACTGGCAAGTAGTTAGTATTCCAACGGGCAGTTATCAAATAGAACAGATCAACGATGAGTTTCAGCGCAGAATTAAATCTATTACAGGAAAAGAATCAAAAATAGCAATTACTGCTTATGAACCAACATTATCAGCGGCTATTGAAATAAATTCCCCTGATTATTCTGTAGATATTTATCAAAGTTCGATTAGATCAGTATTAGGCTGGCCAGATATTCCATCAGTTTATCAAGGACCACCAGAACCACAACGATCTGATTTCGTCACAGATAAAAGAATATTTATAAAACTTCCAGAATATCGAAAAAATGATTATCCATGGGTAAGAGAAGAAAGAGTTATTAATAAAATTGAAACCTATTTTACAAATACAATTGGTGATAAAAAAAATAGAATAGTAATACTTGATGTTGAATTAATTAATTCATACGCTAATCCGATTAAATCTGAGCAAGAACGTGTATTTAATAGTCTACGAAATTTATTTTCAAGCATTAACATTTCCTACAACGATGATTTAAAAAATCAGATAATTGAAACAATAGAACATTTGAATCAAGTTGCTTCAGACTTAGAATTTATGAATAATGTTATTGTTAACAGAGAAAAACATTTAATAAATCCATCAACAGATAAATACGTATTAGGTCCTATAGTTAATAAAGACGACCTAATTCAGCGTGTTACACTGAATAAATTATTTACAACAGTATTTCTTAAACATTATGGAATTACAAAAGAACAATTACCAACATTTGTAATTCCAGGATTTAACTCTGAAGAGCTAAAGAAATCAGTTAATGATCTTATTGATGAACACTTTAAAAGAATATGTGATTCATGGAGAAAATTAATCCCGCCACCAACCATTTTTAAATATAATAATAATCCGTATGGTGAAGGCCGTCGTATCTCACCTGGTAATGTCAATATAACATCAACGATCGCAGTCAATCTAATATGCGATGCAGTTGATGGTAGTTATCAAGTAGATCTTTCAAAGTCTAACCAGGCCCATCAAGGATATATATTATATTCATTTAGTCCTCAAGCGCCACCCGGGTGGTTAATTGTATCTGAGCCAATTAATCCAGTTTATCTACGTGTACATAATCCATTATTGTCAAGAATAAATTTCAAGCTTACTGACCAGACAGGACATATTTTGGATCTAAGAGATGAAGAATTAAATATTAATTTGTATATACGCTCATAGAACGTCTGAGTAAATATTCCCTGATATAATCAGGAAAAAAAATAATCTGATTCTGAAATTTATTTTTACAATAATATATGTTTGAGTAATAAAATACTTTTATCAAAGATAGAACAGTTATTTTTTTTACTGATTTTTCATAATCTGATGGGCTAAATACTCATCAAATTATTAAATTTTGCTAGATTTTTCATTTAGTCGTGTAAATACGCCATCAAATTAATAAATTTTGCTAGATTTCTTCAATCTGATGGGTAAACAGTACTCAAAATCATTAAAATCTGAATAATAATCAAATTTCTATGTTGAGGCACTTGTATATATAATGAAGCGAGATAACTCTGTATTCTCTGTAGAGTAAATTAAGTAGTTATCTCCCTCGTCGCTACGTCAGCTCATAATACAACGAAGATATCTTGTTTTCTTTAATTATTTAGCGATTTAGTTCTCTCTCTGTAAGCAATTAGCTGCCACTGGAACAGTAATTTGTGATAGAAAAGGATAATATGCGATTATTTTGAAAATCGAAATAAATTCATGCTACAGTTCTACAATAACTGATTTTATTCACTACGCTGTGATATGCTATATATCTGCATGTACAGGTGTGGCATGTTATATTGATCTGAATGTACTCTTGAACTGTGTAGAATTATCGTATTTTATGAAGTACGTTTATAAATTGAAGTAAATCTACGCTGCAGTTTTACAATAATTGTGATTTTATTCTATTAGTAAATACAAGTCCAGAGTTAATCACATGTGAGGCAGTGTAAATAGTTATATACCTGTTATTCATAACAGGTCGATAGCCGAGTGGTTAAAGCGTTTGCGTAGGGATCCACTAGTGTAGACTCTCTGTATGTTCGAGTCTCCAAAAATGCTAAAGATATATTATCTTGCATTCGGAGATAGATGCTATTTATAATGGGGGGGTCGGGGGGGTCAGGAGAATCAAATCTGTAACAGACAAAATACACTCTCCCACCATACCACCACGTGGTGGGTGTACTTTTGCACTCCCCGGGGTTTTGTGGGGGGGGGGGGAGTGTACAAAATCTGTTACGGATTTCGAGGATTCTCCCGTCATCATCATTGTATATATAATCATAATCATACGATCATATGTTTGTGCCGTCCGCAAAAAATATAATCAAAATCATAATCATATGTATATATAATCATGATCATACAATTATATGTTTGTGCCAAAAAATATAATCAAAATCATCACCATTTGTATATATTCATGTTCATACAATCATATGTTTGTGCCAAAAAAATATAATCAAAATCATCACCATTTGTATATATTCATGTTCATACAATCATATGTTCATTAGGATAAGTTTAGGATAAGTTAGGATAAGTTTAGAATAAGTTTAGGATAAGTTTAGGATAAGTTTATATAATCATAATAATAATCATATGAATATATAATCATAATCGTACAATCAAGAAACAGTCCCCCTCTGACTTCTGAGCCTGCTAGAATGTTGTTTGGCAATCTAGGGGTTCACATGGGGTTATGGGGACTACTATTTTTATAATCTGATTTAGTAATATTTTTTTATTTTAAAGAAATATTTATTATATAATGAACCATGAAAACATTAATGATATTATTTCTGCTATTGAAAAATTAAAACATGACGGAATAAAAATATCTGATAATCTTGATCCTCAAAAAAATATGTGCGATTTTGAATTATTACAACAACGAAAATTCGAGAATAAATACACATTGCCATCCAATTATAGATTCGTGAAATTAATTTATCAATCTATGTTAGAATCCTTGGCAATGGCAAACGACACACAGGTGAAGCTATTTGCACCTCTTGCACGTTCAATCGAAAAGATTAGATCCGAATTATCTCACGAGTACGAAATAAAAAAGATTGTGGACAATCGTGTAATGCAATTGAGAAAAATTATGTTATTTGATTCTGTCAAAAGTGAAAACGACACTGACAGCAGCGATAGTGAAGGTGGACCTTTGACTGTGGTGATTGCTAAACAAAACCCCTGGCAAAATTGACAGAGTCGAACTATACAGTAAAAAAAAAATATTTATTTATCCTGGTTTTTTGTTAAGAGTACAGAGTTATCTGACATATTCAAATATTATCCGCTGATCGTACGTTTTTGAATATGCAGATTTGTATGTTTTATTTGCAACAAATTGTACTGAAGGCATGCAAATACCAAAATATTTGGCAGCTGCATTTATTGATGGAAAAGTTATTTCT
>JAECUM010013015.1:0-43867 GCA_016617855.1 Megalonaias nervosa | reverse complement strand
TATATATATATATATATATATATATGTATATATATGTGTGTGTGTGTGTGTGTGTGTGTGTGTGTGTGTGTGTGTGTGTGTGTGTGTGTGTGTTTGTGTGTGTGTAAACATCGTCAGATCTTCCTAGTCTTTGCATGGGCTATGAGAATGACAGAAAAGGCACACAGTATCCAGTGTGAAATCTCTCTCGATATCACATTATAGGGAAAGTACACTAGTTTTAAATCGTCAGATGTCCAAGGTGTGGATGATAGAAGAGTCGCCCAACACCCCAGTGTTAGTAGAAAGTAAGACAGGTATCATATTTCGCCGGTGGAAGCTCCGTGTCATCAATACAAAGATCTTATGTATTTGAAAGTGGATATCCCTCTTTCTTATGCTATTTTTCGAATATGTCAAATAGGTTCCCGTCTCGCATACGCAAAACCTTGCAGCAAAAAACTCAGTCTCAAACTTAAATCCCCCAAAACCAGATAGGATATATATGGTGCACCTACGTCATGGAAATAACCCAAGAAGTTATTATATTTAGAGTGCACCTACATCATGGAAATAACCCAAGAAGATATGATTTTCAGAATGCGCCTACGTCATGGAATTAACCCAAGAAGATATTATATTTTGAGTGAACCTACGTCATGGAAATAACCCAAGAAGATACGACATTTAGAGTGCACCTACGTCATTGAAATAGCCCAAGAAGATATAACATTTAGAGTGCACCTACACCATGGAAATAGCCCAAGACAATATGATATTTAGAGTGCACCTACGTCATGGAAGCTTATTACATACCCATATAATCTTACATGGCTGATATGGCTTTCGATACAGATGTTCTATCTGTGATTCCGTATCGCAAACCTAAAATTTCCGTGTAGAACAGCCGGCCTGGAACTACTTTTACAAGCTGAAGTATTCAATAACAGTCCTCTTCTAAAATAGTAAATTATTCAAAAGTTACAATACACCATTGTAATTTTAAGAAATGAAGTCATATTGGATGAAAACACCCGTTTTTGCCTCTGGAGACAATGGGGGTATACCGTAAGTAGCGAAAATCAGTTTATGGGCATTTCACGGTATCTATAGCCGAGAAATTAGAGTTAACTGAGACTGGTCAGAATGTTTGACAATGAGTTCTCAGATGAAGGTGGAAGCTAGTGTGCAAAGGGACGCAGAGAGAGAGAGAGAGAGAGAGAGGGAGAGAGAGAGAGAGAGAGAGAGAGATTTCAACACACCATAAGTTACATATGGCGACCAGTATAACCGGTGGAGGAAGAAACTATGAAAACCCAGTTAAGAACCATATTTCCACAGGAAGCAACTATTACGACTGTTTGGTCTTAAACTAAGCAACAGAACAGAGCGAAAACCAATAAGTTTTGTAAAATTCAACAAATAATGCATTTCTCTAGAATACAAGGTGAAAATTTAAAAAGAACTGACAGTATTGCGAAATAAATCCCAAATAGTCACAAAGATTTAGCACAAATCCAAATGTATGAAGTTCCAACTGAATTACAGTGGTATTCCAAATAGGTTCCAATATTGAACGTGTTGATGTGCACGTAGTCTCGAACATGGTAATGCATTAATTACCTGCATTGTGATAATGTGCTAACAGTCTTTTGATGAATCACAATAATATAATCCAAGATTATATATGCGCACTTTGTATTTCCAGTGAATATTAATTTGAATAAATAAATGCACCCAAATGAAACACTGAAGACAACAATAAGTCTGACTCCTCCTCAGATGTTAAATGCAAGAATTAGTAAGTTCTCAAATAAATAAGATTACAAACCCCTCCACTTCACCTAGGTCGCATTTACCATTTTCTGAAATACTCTGTCATTTAATGGAATTCTCCGTTCTAGAACATTCTAAGTTTTCTACAAGATAAAATATGTTACTAAAATTATAATAACAAAACACGGTAATCATCAGGTAGACCATGTATTTTGATCGGGAACACCAAATGAACTTCAAATGAGTTTGCTATTTGCCACAGTATGCTGAACTGATGAATTTTGTGAATTGTATATTTGTTTGCATGTTAAATTCTTGCAACTGCTCTAAAACATTAAGAGAAGTAAACAGAACAATATTGTTTAGAATTGTCCACAGAGACATACCTATGATGCAACTCCACAGTATATATCGTCCCCACTACATATATATCTCGTCCTAACCCAAGTTACGTAGATGGGGATTTATAGATGGGTATACACTGTCTCTTATAAAACACCTAATGCCAAATTAATTTGTTAAATGTATACATTGAATAAAATTAAAGGAATGTGTGAACACAAAGGGGGATACATGACGGGCTCGACATACTCCTACACCGTATCAAACTCATTCTTTCCCCCGACTCGGAACAAAATACATATATGGCTTTGTCTATATATTGTAGGCCAGTGACTCGTAAATCTGTGTCGCCCGAACACGATTGGTTAGTTAGTGGCATTATTCCCACAACAGTGACGTTATTCAGATAATAGAAAGTTTTGGAAAATTCGCCTGAGTTACAGTGATTGGTTGGTAGCTTCACGTTGTCTCTTTGCATCATGGGAAAAAAGTACCCACCTTTCCTATACGTGGACGATGATAGTCATCTACGGTCTCATGAAAACCGGAAATGTCGCTGTTGTCAGCGAAAGAATGAAACATACGTTCAAGGCAATGTTACGAGTGGTTTCAAAAATACTGCTTTATAAAAAAAAAATTGCGGAGTTTGCATGCCTTTAAGAACGCTGAGCTAGTTAAAGTTTCTCCAAATCCTCCAGATTTAGTTCGAAATCTGTAAGGATAATTTAATAATTTTATTTCATATAATTTACATCGGAACGTATACCCGTCAAATTGTATAAGTGATAGAGGCATAGCTAGACAACCATGCATCCTAAACCTCCCGATGGTTAAACGCAAGGAAACAAATTTTAAAATGACCGTAAGGAAATGTGGTTATTACCTATTTCATGGAGTAAATGTGTTCAAAATGAGACTTAATCGGCTCATCTACAATGAATGAGTGAAGCAACTTCATATCCTTGGTACGGCATGAACTGTCATGAAATCGTATCCTCTTTTAATAATTTTCCAGACCATGGCCTTATATCTGAGAAAATATTACACTTGTCAGTTCTAAACTGGATGACTTCCTTGTGGTTTCATTGCGAAGCTTTCTCGCCAAATGGGTTTAACCTTAAGTTCAAAATCAAGGTAACTTTTTATTAACAAAGCAATAGCAGTTCCATAATTCAGTTTAAGGACCCACACGATGAACTGATACTTGTAAGAAATAGTTTATTTAAACTAATGCACTCGTCGCCTGTCATAGCATGAAAGACGCCCAAATGAGGATTTATTTATGCACTGTTAATCTTTGTAATGCGCACCAGCGACAATTTCACATTATTCAAGCGAGAAATGCATCGACTTAATGAGAAATAAGAAAAGAAAATTAAAAAACCTGAGTAATTGTTTGTTTCTCTATGTCTGGAACGCTATATATCTATATCTATATCTATATATATATATATATATATATAAATTCCCCACACCTTATGTTCATAGACGCCCTTCAATAATATGTGATTTTTGCCAGAATAAGAGGTTTCCTCAACCCGATTATGCACCCACCATTCTATCAAAGGAATACATGTTGCTCAAATGTGTTTTTTGTATTGCATAGCCACAATGTTTAATGTATATGATTTATAAACATGAACGTCTACTTTGCATGGTAAGATGGTGACAGTTGTCTGAACTCAAATGCATCCCTGATGTTGCTTTTTTGTTGGTGTCTAAACTTCCACTTAGAAAAGTTAGAGTACGAGAGGTACGAAACATCTCACGTCCTTATGATCCACCTGGATGACTTGGCCACAAAAATTACATCGTTTCTTTCCTGCAAAAAAAATGAATCTTTCTTGTTATTGATACGAATTTGCTGCCCACAAGCCCTAGTTCATGCATATCATACTGTCATACCTTAATTCTAACTAAAAACGAGATGATACAATCACTAAACGCATTTAAAGCGAATGACAATGCAAAGTATGTGTTCTAACGGTTCAGTTACGAACGCAATACATCAGCCAACTCACCACATAGCAGTTACTTATTGAACAGGATGGAGAAAAGGACAAACTCACTTACCATATGTAATGTAAAAATGTCCATAGGTTTAATAATGTTAGTCATCTAACGGGAAATGTGATGCTAAAACTACACCTGCCAACCAACACCCAGTTATATATTATCCAAAACCTAATTAACTAGTATCCAACACTCGGTCATCTACTATCCAACACCCAGTCATCTGTTGTCCAACGCAATTTGTCGAGACCAATTCCCAGTTATCTACTAACCATCGTCTACATTATATCATGAGCACACTGTTGGAGTGGCCAGTATTTACTATTCAAAATGCCCTTTGAATGACCAACACCCAGTGATATGTTATCCAATACCCACACTATACCAGTAACACGCCGTTGGTGTGACCAGAACTCAGATTTGTGCTATTCAGCAATAACACTTTACCATTAATATGCTGCTGGAGTGAAAATTACCACACAGATTTAATTATTTATCTAAACTACCAATTGGCATTTGATACACTTAAGGCAGATTTGGATATCTAAGTTACAAATTTACATCTCATTTTTCCTACCCTTGATATAGTATACCGAATAACCTTATTTAGTGTTGACTGAATTCGTTTCAAATGCTGCTTTCTAGCTTCTTTATGCCAAACCAAAGATTAGCAAAGAGAGAAAGTAAAATTTTATGTCCCATTTTGAAAATGTCAAAATTAAATAGCATAGCCTTATCTAGACATTAAACAGCATGTGTGACCAACGAATTGACAAAATAGAAAAATAGAATTCCAAATGGTGAGCTGAATATTACATGTTAGCTGTTGATAGTACAAAACTTGGTACTGAACAGTAGGTAATAAGCAGTGGTCTGTCAAAGTGTAAGTTTAAGCTCTCGATGTTTTCAGTTACGTTGGCTGTTAGAGGTCAGAGAAATCGGCCACGTCAAATTTCCGTTAGGGGCGATTGTACCATTCCATTCCCACGTTAAATTCCTCTATGCCATAACGGCATACTAATGGTAAACCTATGGATATTTTTTTAACATTACGTTTTCCTTTCTCGCCCAATAGACCCATAATGTTAACTTATGGACGTTTTGAGGTCAGAAAGTTCCAGCATGTTAAATCTCCCTGAGAGACTATAGGTCCCCCCCACACACACACACACACACACAAATTTAATTTCCACTTAGCTTCGAATTTAAATTATGGTTAGAGACCCACAATGTTACACCTATGCACCGTTAAACATTACATTTCCCGTCCTGTACCCAGACTACCCCATTATGTTAAACGTGTATGCGCCTTTAGCATAGGACTTCTCCACGTCGAAATAGACTCACACAATGGCAGACTAGTGCCATATTTCCTCCGTCTCTATACAGCCATATATTTGTATTTTGGATTGTAAGATGTAAACCAAATATGCTTGCACCTAAATGTCTTTATTTATTCTTCTCTCTATCATATCTTTTCTCTTCTTTCAATCTATGTATTGATAGGGTTGAAAGGAAACGGTCGTTTTGTTTCAAACGGGGATGGTAGTGACGTTATAGAGGGACTAAGGGCTTTCTTTTATTTAAAAGTGTATGATAGGAAAGTTATAGTGCTGGGTTTTGTATAATAGGTAGCCATTATGCTAAACATATGGATATTTCTAATATTACATATTCCCTTGTAGCCATACAGATCCATATTGTTAAACATGTAGACGTTTTAGCATATCATTTCCCCTTGTTGCTATAAATCCTAAAAATGGAGGCCGATGACCGATAGACTATCTACTGGTTTATAGAAAAAGAATAAAAGGAAACACTTGAATCGAAATAACCTTTGTAGTAGTATGATAATAGTGATTTCATATTTTTGTTACTCATCTAAGTCAAAGCCTTCTACCTCCTGACATTGTTTTCACATCACACGCACAAGCTTGCGAACCCAAGCGCGAAGCCGTGCAAGAGGAAAGGTCATGTGGGGTAGAAGTCTTCGACCTAGATCAGTAACTAACAACACCGCTAGTAACATACAACTCCAGTAAATGGACGAATAAATGCATAAATACATCCATGTCTACATCCAATGTACGCTACCCACCGACCATTGTCATCATTTGCTTCGACGCTCCTGTGGTAAAGAATTCAACTACTATTATTAGAATTTTATTACATACAGAACCTATGCACATAAGTGTAGCCCTCAGTAATCAGTGCAGACGTTTCTTGGAACACTGCTGGCAGACCGATCTATATTTTCATAAAGGCTTAGCTTTGTTGTATTTGTTAATAGAGCAGCATTGACTCTTGTATGAGGTTGTATTTTATCTCATGTGCCATTCAGTTCTCAAAAGGAAAATAACGATTTCTTGACTTACCCAAGAAAAGTAGTATTATGGAGTGCCTATTATTTCAAAGCGGAATTGGATATTGTTTGTCTTTATGAAAGAGTCAGCTAAACTAATAATCGTCAATTTGAAAACTACTACTATCACCACTAGAATTACTACTGCTACTACTACTACTACTGGTGAAAGTGCTATCAGTATTTAAGAAACTTATAATTATTGTTCCTAGACTATGTATGCTTACAATTATATGAAACCATATATGGATATGTATACAATAAGCCATGGAATAGTAACTCAAAATGGCATAGTTTTTAAATTAACGTAATACAGGTTTGTGTTGGTCCCGTTGCTCGATCCTGCCATAATTGCGGTACTGGAGTAAAGATACTTAATCAGCTTTTCCGACCATGCTGATCTGTTCGCTAGTATTATCGCGCGTGCACGCGAAGAGTCACCGAACATAGGTGGCTTTTACTTATCTCTGACTCGGGAAGGCATGAACACGCAAGATTATGGACACGCAAACAAGGTCTTGTCTGAGTTTAGCTGTAAAAACCTATGGGAATATCATGATCCACCAGCGAACAGATGTGTTTATACTCGCAGACTTGTTTGAAGTTTTCCGAGTCACAGCCATGATGGCATATAAGATAGACTCAGTTCACTACTTTTCATTCCAGGGAATGGCCTGAGATACTTTACTATCAAAACAAAAGTAGAACTGGAGCTTCTCACAGACAAAGATCTGCACATTTGTTTTTACTGAAAGAGGAATCGGTGGCGGAATTTACATGTCCATCCATATATACGCTCCCGCGAATAATCCCAACTTGCATGGGCAGGACACAAGCCGGGATCCCAACAATCTTTCTCAATAGGAAATGATGTAGTCCATGCCTTCAGTGGATCAGTACTGAGCGTGTAAACATAAGCGAATATAAAATCAACAGCCGTATCGAATATTTTTTATGAAGTTCAGAGTTATGGACGGGAATTACTTTGATAAACCTGAACTTCACATATTAAATGTGTGCGAGTCTGTATCATATTTATTTATCATATGCGGATGAAGAGGTGAGTTTTGTAAAGTGACAATGCTGGTAAATGATCAGCTCCGTATTGTTACATCACAAACACCTGCCATTAAAGACACATTTTCAAGAATTTTTCACTTAAGCAATACCAAAATTATCACTTACCGGAGATGAAATTCAGTTTGAAGGACTCAACATCTTTCCAGACGGGTACTTGACCGTCTCTGATGGTTATGTTTAAGATTTGTTATTACATATCATTGACTGATTCTGACCCCGGTAATAAGGTTGCGGATTTGCGGAAGGGGTGTTAGACTAGCTGACAGCGATGCTAATATTGCTAGCAATTATGTTCCGCTTGTCAACTAATATCTGCTCCAGAGTGGTGTTACCAGACGCTCAAATACGATTATACCGTCGGAACCAACCAGCGTTAACACTACTAACTTGATACCAGCTAGGACTCTTTTTAGCAGCACTTAAAAACACCCGGACGCAAAATACACAACCGGGCGTACCAAAAAAGAAAGAAAACACTCATGGATCGTTTCTGTAAAGAAAAGGGGAATTCACCAACAATTCCACCACTGTTGCATTCCCGACGATTATCTTACTCCAACATTTACTCGACCAAGATAAGGAAATCTTAACTGTTTTCTCCAAGTACGCATATGTCCGTGTGACGGTTTTTGGGTGAGTACGAAAATTATCGTTCATAAACTATAAAATGGCGTAATCAGGACGGTTTTACATGAATGTAATGCAGGTCCCAAGCACCCACAATCGCCGGAAATTTAACTAATCCCCCGAACGATATCTTCCAAGATTGTATGACAGATGTATCGGTAAAAAAAAGTAATTTTGGTTATAAGTGGGTGCGCTTGTTGCACCTAAAAAAGTCCAGCCTGTCGAGAAATTATACTTTGCGATCACATTAACAATATAACAGCTATTATCAACCCTCGCTGTTACCGACACGAGAAAGTATTTCAAGCGGAACAACGGCTGAGAGATGAAATCACCAGGAGAACCGAGCTACTGGTGAAATACAGGTTTTAGATGCTATTTGCGGAATCTTCGCTGCAACCATAGTTGATCTTGGTGCGGCGGAAAGCACGAATACGTTAACTATTATATGTACACCAGTTGGAATTTCTTTTGGAGCGGTATCAGTAGTAACTGTGGTAAAATAATCTCGTTCCGGCTACATTCTCGAATACCTGTCTTTTCAGAACCTCTCGCGACGGCACACAGCAGTCTCGACACAATTACCAAGATCTACTCGATGGATATTGATGATAAAATAATTTGCATGATTGCTATCGCGGGATCGCGCATGCGTTAGCTTACCGGCGCTTGGTATGAGGATAAATTAGAAGGCTTTGACCTACACTAGTAACTACAATGCAAAATCTCTATTATCATACTTCTTTTGTACTTCTGAACCACTTATTGAAATAATCCTAGTGATTTTCTTTTAAATATTCGAAGACTAAATAATCAGTGCATCCCCCAAATTAAATGTAAATATAAATCGTTGATTCACATCCATAGTTTTACAGTGTTACAGCTGCAGTATGTAAATAAATATGCAAAAAGCTGGAATAATATTTTGGAAGAGAAGAAAAACGAATTTGAGAGAGAGAGAGAGAGAGAGAGAGAGAGAGAGAGAGAGAGAGAGAGAAGATATCAAGAAACATTGTCAAATCGTTTTCGAAATTAATTTTCTTTGCGTGGTTTTCTTTTTGTCACCCTTTCCTTCTCTTCCACTCTTCACAGTCTTTTCTTCTTATCTTTTTATGTGTTTGGTTCTCTTTATTTTCCTTCTTTGTCTCTTTTTTCTTTCTTTCTTTACAACAGCCTAAGGTCAGTTTTTTCATCAACCTACCCATTCCGTAGCTACGATTTAATTTGTGCGTTTGATTAATTATTTGTAACATTTTCCTCAATCGGGGTGATCTCAGTTCTTTTCTGTCAAGCCAAATCGAAAGATGAGAAAGACCGATGATGCTCCGATTGAAATTTTGAATAAGAGTTGCCTCCCCTTGATCCCTCCGGCAAATATTGTTATTTGTACGTTGACAGCCAGCAGGTACGAATCAGTAGTGTTTGGTAAGTGGTTTTGGCTGGTTATATTTCAAGAGCATTTATTCAGATACGTTAAGTTGAAATAGAATTTAATGTTTTAATGGAGAAAGGTAGAATAAGGCGCACATAGGGACACAATCAGATGCTGATTACATGCAAGATTGCGTTATCATTGGGACTCGTATGGTTGTTGTTGCGCACAATATACCTGTGTGCAGTATAGCATATAATAAATCTACAGCGGTTTCAATAACAAATAAAGCAGCAGAGGGATGAGAGCTGAACCTCTTCTTGTGCAACGCCTCAGGTGGGAGGTTTATCCCCCCCCCCCAATCCTACAATGTAAGACCTTGACCCTGATATTTATGTTTTGGGCGTCGAGATCAGGGTTGAGGTCTTAGATTGTAGGACTACCCCTCCCTCTTACGCTGAAATATGTTAGGGTGGTCAATCATCCGGTTATCAGCTGGTCTGCCCCTTTCTTACTGTCATCTTTTTGCGTGTGTGCAAACGAGTGCCCAGTGTGCTTGAGTTCCGTCAGTGCCACCCGAAATGGTGTTAATATATATATATATATCTATCTATCTATATATATATATATATATATATATATATATATATATATATATATACAGAGAGAGAGAGACTGTCTTTCCTTTGTAGAAGAATGTGAGTTGTTTAAAAAATGCATCTTTTTCTGTATGTTAGAATGGGTTGGGGTTCCTGGTAATTGTATGCACTCCATCATATTAAAAAGGGGTCAAGAAAAAAAAGTTTATGCAAAGTCATTTAAGTTAATTGATAATGTTATTTGACCCATTGCAATACATTCATAGTTCTTTGCGTGAAAAAAATCTCATGATTTTTCTGATAAATAATTTACAAACCAGAAAGTTGTAAAGAAGAAATAGCATTGGCAAATACAAGTTAACAAGTGATAAAATAATAAGGAACATAAACAGACATTAGCTTTTATGGTAATAAACAAACATAGATGTGACAGAACCAGAATTTCAAACCAATAGATTTACAGAGTTTGATCAAGAGACGGGGGGTTCTTTTTATCAGCAGTTATATTACGTGTTTTAAGGGGATTTAAAACAATTGCATTTTTTGCCATATATATTCTCTTCATACTACAATAAAAGAAGTTTTGAACATGAATTTGATTCTGATTAAAAAAGTCTTACAATAATAATTTATAAATATGAGTCTGTACATTGTAAATTTAAATGGAAAGAGTTGTTTTTCTTCACTTCACTCCAAAGATATTTTGGTAAAAAATCAAATAGTGTGTTTAGTTTCTTTCACAATATCAAAGTCTGATGACCACTGATGACATTCACTGAGATTAGTAAGCTTTACACTTATCAGGCTGGCTGTTTATAGTGGTCCAGATTTCTCCTTGAATCACTTTGTACTTTGTGATCTTTGTCTTTCCTGTATTGCCATTAGAATGTGGCAGTGATGGGATAACCATACTCAGCCTGCCAATAAGTTCTAACTTTACTTTTTCTGTTGCTGTGTGTTATGTGTATTTAATTTGTATTGTTTATTGGCCTTTTGTAATAATTATATGTTATGTATACAGTACCTGTATTTTGTACTTGATTTTCATCCAAAATTAAGTTAATCATGTGCCTGACGAGTGATGTTGATTTTGTAAACAATATACATAGATAAATATTTCTCAATCATTGTGGATTAAATATTAAGATTAATAATAATGGTAAACATGTTTACTTGAATTTGAGTTAAAGATACAGTTTTGATTCTGACCTTTGAAAGTTCCAGAATGAAGATTTTCCATTAAGCTGACAGAGCATTTTCAGAAAAGAATAATTGCGACTTAGGTAAAATAGAGGGGTATATAATCTTGTTACCTAAGTATTATTTATTCTTGCCATAAAATCTGAAGCAGAATCAGACTTATTGGTGTGTTCAGTTTTCATTTGGGGTGGAATTATTTATTCAGATTATGATTCACTGGAAAAAGTGGTCAATAATATTCTTGGAATAAAACATTAATTTGGAATTATAGTAAATTCAGACAAGGACATTTTGGATTATATTGGTGTGATACATCAAAAGACTATTTACACATCACAGTAATCCAGACCAGTGGCACATTAACAGATACAAGACTGGAGGTGCATTAACACTTTCAGTAGTGGAATTTACTTGAAATACCACTGGAATTCAGTTGGAACTTTATACATTTGGACCTGTGATATAATTTTTAGGACTATTTGGGATTTAATTAATGATACTGCAAGTTCTTTTTAAATTTTGACTTTGTATTCTAGGGAAATAAGTTATTTGTTGAATTTTACAAAATTTGTTGGCTTTCGCTCTTTTCTGTTACTTAGTTATAGACCATAGAGTCATAACAATGTGTTTGTAACGTTACCAGCTGCTCTCCAATATTCCTCCAAGCTATATTCACTCCAAAGAAGCTCCTGATTTGGACTTAAGTTGCATTCCTGAGCCTCATCCTCAAGGTTTTTTGTTTTTCTTATCTGTTTGTGGTCCAGATCCCAAAATCTGTTGGCAAGTTTCATCACTGTAAATACAAAATTAGATTTATTTAGACTTCAAATAAACAATGAAAACCTGCACACTGTATTTATGCATTTATGAATAATTGATCCCAAGACTGTGATTATTTATCTTGTAATATATTTTTAACTAATGTCTTTTATCTAGGGATTAAACTTAATTTATGTTCATGAAAATTTTAGCTAGTTTGTGATGTACAAAAAGTGCATCTATTGAAATACACAGTGCATTCTCATGACTTTTGCTACTTGCCTGCACATATTTGAACTAACATCCAAGCACTGTCAAACTTTCAGTTTTAACTGGCGGCCTCTTTGCATTGAGAGAAAGAACACATTTCAGCATTTCGACACAAACTGAACAAAAACTGTAATAACTGTCTTTAAATATACTTCTTAAAACATCTTGAATAGTACAAGAACAGAATATCAAAAGACTTACGCTAGTGTGTCCGCCAAAATAGTTTTTATGGTCGTTCTCTCAGCGGACCACCATTATTCCCGTTGTCAGTTTTAACACCTCAGAAAACATGGTGCAATTGGCCCTAAACTCTGTAAATTACATTAATTAAGTAATCAATTGATAACTTGTTGTGTACACACATTAGCAGTTCTTGAACAGTTCTAATCCATTTACTCAGTAATGATTCATCACACCAGTCATTGTACTGGTGGAACATTTTTCTGTTCCCAGTACTGGTTCTGGCTGGTTTCTCTATTACATTGATAGAATGCAAAACATTGCTATGTTTGAGTTGTTTTATTACATTTTGAAAAAATTCATTTAATTTTTAAAAGCAGTAGAGTTCAGTTATAAGATTCTGTGTGTATTAGCCAGCCTTTAAAACTGTATTTTTGGCCTACTGGCAGTAGAATCACATGTATGCACAAACTAAAATCAACAATAAAACTAATCAACTTAAGAAGATGTTTCATGGTGAGGGCAGAGCCCTGGGCAGAAGATACTATATGCCTGCTTTATAATATTGTAAATCTGTTGCAACTTTTATAAATAAATTACAGATTCATAGCTAAAAAGAATATAAGGAGTTTTACTTATTCTCAATAAATGTTTAATATATGCCACAACATTCAGTGTTCATTGTGTGCTTTTATCCATTGTTGTAGGTCAGATTGTAAGCAAAATGTTCATCCTGTGGATTATCATTGCTATCATTTGTGTATATGGTATCAGTAAGCATTCGCTAGCCTTTGCTATTATGTCACTGCTTTGTGCTATCTGCACATATTTGCAGAAATCAATTATATGCAAAACTTGCAGAAATTGGTGATTCTATATTTTTGTAAACCACTTTTTGATTTTTTATTTAGACAAAAGTCAGGCATTTGTGATTCTCAATGCAACCACTTTGGTGGCTTAAGTGGTTAGAGCATCCACCTCGGATACAGGAAGTCTCGGGTTCAAACCCTGGCCAAGTCATTCCAGAGACTTATATAAATGGTACTAGCAGCTGCCTCACAAGGCACTCAGCATTAAGAAATTAGTGTTTGGACTGGTCAGCCTGGTGTCAGGATAATGTGAGGTGGGACATGATGATACATGTCTGCGGCATGACGCCCCAGTGTTTGACATCACTATAAACTGCCACTCTGCAGACATCGTAGCAATATGACTAAAAGATTTTTAAAGCCATATTAAAAATCCAAATCACACACACACACACACACTGCATTATTAGGACATTATGACTAGTACTGCTAATCATGATCAAGTTGGCATGAAAGAAAAGAGACTGAACATTTATGGTTTTTATTCACGTAAATTGCATTGTGCCAGGCAAGCATTTTCAATGATGCTGAATAAAAAAAAGTCAAACATCTTCACGGTTTCACATGGAAGAATGGAAGAAGATGGTACCCATAATTTAATGAATTGTCTCAGGTGGGAGACAGTGATGAATTATAGGGGTTTTGAAATGAACATTTTAAAAATTCATCATTTTATGCTGATTCAGATGGCAAATATTTGCCAGTTTCAAGATTCAACTGAAACCTCTGTAAACATCTACAAATAATATATGCACCATGTAATAACATAATGATTTTCCAGTATGTAAATAAATACCAATAAATAATGCATATGCAATATACAGAGTTGCTGCCAGGGTTTGCAAGAGTGAAAATTTTACAAAATTTGTGTGAGGTGACACATTTGAAAAGCAGCGATGTGTGAGAACTACAGCGAATTAGGTCAAAGTCATGCATAAGTAAGTGCACTCTGCGCTATACAGGTTTTATTTAGTTGTTAACCCTTACAGTAGTTGTCATGACAACAGTTGTGCCACAATTAGAGGTAAATATTGAAGAATGGCCATTTCATACCCCTTTTTGGCAACAAGGGTTAATCCGTCTGTTAGATAATATCCTGACAGCATCTCTGAGTATATGATACATCATGTTATTAAATATAGTACATGTATTAATTAGTGGTAATTTATAAGCAGTGTTATGAGCCCCTCAGTGAAAATTGATATAATAATATCCAAAATTAAAAATTAGTCATTTAGATATTTGTTTATGGCATTTGAAAGAAGCACTCTTGATAAGGCTTTCCTAAAAACACTAGTAGATGTCTATTCCTTTAAATGTAATGGTTTTAATCAGTCTGTATAAGATCGTTTGTTCAAAGAATGCCAAAGTGGAAGAACTTCAGCTGGTAACTTTGGGATCTGTTATACTGTTTGTGAACAGTTGATGGCAGGTTGAAATGGCCGTGCATGATGAATCAGGTCATTTATTAGAACTGTATAAAGTTATTTGGTGGTGTGTCCTGTGTCATAAAACATTGGTCATGGTCCACAGGTTTAAAAAGTGTTTGATAGTCTGAATATACAACAGCAGCCTCAAGACTCATTTATGTTTTTTGTCAAAACAGTTATTAACCTGTAAGTTATTTCTGTATTTCTTAAGTGTGTGTTTTGGGATTTTTAAGATAGCTTTAACAAATTTAGGCATATCACTATGATGTCTGCAGTGTGGCAGTTTATAGTGCATCATGCTGCAGACATGAAACATCATGTCACACCAAGTCACATTATCCTCACACCAGGCCAGCCAGTCCTAGCACTAACCTCATAGTGCTGAGTGCAAAGTGAGGCAGCTGCTAGTACCATTTCTAATAAGTCATTGGTATGACTCGGCCTGGGTTTGAACATGCAACCTCCCACATCCAAGATGGATGCTCTAACCACTTAGACCACCAGAGTAGTGGAAAAAGTAGAGGATGCTCTGATTTATTTTTAGATAAGAGTTACCACCCTTTGGTGAATCTGGTAAATATTGACAACTCCTGGACATAAGTCAATATAGGTTTAACTCAGTAACCCCACATTCCATATTTACACATCTAAAGCAGTACCTTATTTCCGAACTCTGTAATGTCAGTGTCATTTACAATACACCAATGAAGGTGGTATAACTAAAAGGGGATAGATATAGTTGTATAATGATATCAAATAATATAGAATTTCTACTCGCATTAAAAAATGGAGAGGAAAAGATTTGTGAGAAAATCACTGATTTTTGAACCAGAGATTGTGTCTAGATCTTAGATTATTTTTTGGCCTTAGACCTAAATTTGACAGGTCTAAACTGCACATAGACAAATGAACCTTAGCAAAAAGTAGGATAAGTTTCAGATTTGGAGTAAAATGGGGCAAGGACATGAAAACTGTAGGTCCAGTATGCACAAAAAAAATGATGAAGTTCTATTTTCACCCTTCTAAACATGTGCAGACAAGGTAGTCATTTGAAAACAATGTCTTTCATGCACTTAAGCATCTGGTTAAATGAAAATCTCTCAGAAACAGAGGTGTTTAGGTCCATTCAGAAGTAACCCAACAATGAGTTTCCTACCCACATTTCAGATGAAAATCAAAAGGATTGGGGGGGGGGGGGGTAACATGCTAAGGATTCCACTTTTGTAAAAAAAAAAATTAAAAAACAGTTACTTGACAACTTGAAATGACATAGTCATTCCTTATGATGTCATCAGTGTGACATTACTTGTTACGTAATTGTATCATAGCTCTCTGAACTCTGGGATAGATTGAGCATAAATGTAGCATTTCCCTTGGTGATTTTATAATGGTGTGAACCCTTCTTATTTGGGGGAGGGGCCAGGCCATTTCTTACATCATGCCAGGTTTTTTTGTTTGAGCACAAGACTTGCTCTTTTTATCTGTTGCAAAATGCATCATTTCATTTTTCACAGATGTAAACAATCATTTATGTACTCAATTTAACAAGTATCAATATGCAGTGTGACCCTGTTATAGCATGGTAGTATGGAGTCCATAGAACCCGGACATGTTACAGACTGAACCATGTTATAACCAACCAAGTCAGTTAGCTGAAGAAAATGATGAATGTACAGTATATGTGTCCAAAGCTGTTCATTCTGTAGCAGATAAACAATGATGCAATGTGGATGTACAAGTATTTTTTTTTTTCACCAACTGTTCACGACAGCATGTACACTCAGACAGATAGCAACATTATGACATGCAGCTGAGAGATATGATTAAAGGAATTATCTTAAACAGCCAACAGATAGAAAGAGTCAGATTTGTTTATTCTAAATGACATGCTGATCCTTGTCCATTCATCCAAGAAACTTAAACATGAGATAAGCATGAGATAGCCATGCATTGCATCTAATCTTATCAAAAATACTGTGTTTTGAAGCAAATCATTTCTGATAGGTTTTAGTAGTTGTCAGTTAATAATTTGATGGTACACATATGCTTTATTGTTTCAGATTAAATCTGAAAATCAAATAGGATAAATTAGTAGTACTATTCCATTCTCAGATGGAAAAAAATCCAAGTGTATGCCAAATGCCACTGACTGGTTATAGACAGTGTTTTATCTTGAGTTAGGAACTGCAGGATTCCCACCACATCTGACCGCATGTCTACAAACTTGTGATTAAAGCATACCCCTTGGGTGTTTTTTTATTAACATTACTGAAAGAAGAAAAAAAAGGAAACATGAGGCCTAGTAAAGTTGCAAACATGTCACCAATATTCACTGTAATTAATTAATTTATTATTATTATTACTTTTACTTTTTGAATGTACCAAACCATACATTGGATTTTCATTCAAAGCATTACTGCCACATGTATATTTTGGAAAGATGAAGATAAGAACTAAATCATTACTGAGAAACATCATATCAAAGATTTGCTCCAGCAACTTTTTGGGTGGATTGCATATGTAACACAGTTTTTATTTTAGAACCTTAGAAGTCAAAATACTTCCTTTGGATATTTCTTAATTTTACAATAATAATAATAATAATAACAATAATAATAATACTTGAGGTTGCAATATCGATGTGCATATATTATTAAATGTTGAAAAAGAAAAATGCTTAATACAGTTTTACTAATCGCAGTGACAGTCTTGTGAAAGAAAATTATACAGTTGATGAAAACAATATGATACTTTGGGAAATCTTTAGCAGTTTATGACCTGTGAAAATTGGTCACACAGGTTTTCTGTTTGGGAAAACTAATGTGATCTCATTTGATGATAAGTCTGAAAACATTCACTTGCCAAAATGACATATGGTCATCCTTAGTGTCAATGTCTTTCATAAGCCGATGTCCTTTATTTGGAGATGTAAGCTACAACCCCCGAGACAGCTAATTGTACCAAATCTGTATTTCATTTGTATTCCGTTCAAATGAGCATTTCGTCTTTCATCTCATTGTTTTTCATTTATGTCTCAGAAATGCTTTCAGATTTTGAGTTTATCACTTCAGGCCATCATTTTCTTTCATATGTGTTTTTTATTAAAAGTATGTGTTAATGAAGTAGCCATTATTATATGCTCATTTTTTTCTCTGTTAATTTTACATTGTCAGAATCGTGCGATATTTTATGATATTGCACTCACATGCAACTTCACATTGCCCTCACATGTGCCCAATAGTGTGTTATCAACTACTTTGTAAACAAATCATGTACACTCTCGTAGTAGATGCTTTACATTTTGGTTGATTAAATTTGTTTCTGAATGAACTAAAGCAGATGTTTTGTAGACTGCCACATACCAGCTGCTTTGCCACAATCCGCGTTAACTTTTTTGATACAGTGTTTCAGATTTAGGCTATTTATAGATGCCAGACAGGGTCCTTACAAATAACATGCAAGTGACAAAGCATAAACTGTCTTCTTTAGCTGGTAATAAGAATTGCAAAACATATTCTTACAGTTTTACATCCTGAATTTCCTCAAAATGTACCTTCTTAGTTCTGCAAATCCGAATTACATGATCCATGTCATGGGTTCTCAAGCTTGATTGCACATTTCGAAATTGTACTGTAATTTCAACTATATTCCAAGTTACATCCTCCTTACTGCACTCAAAATGAAATAAACATTATATTCCATAGCATCTTTTTGATAATTGCAATTGAAAGACTTCATAATTTTGCCACATTATGATTTAAAACATTCAATGACAGAACAGAAACACACTTGCAGATGTCAACATGCTGCTGAAGTCTGATGTACTTCATGTAGAATTGGCACAGGTAAATCCAGTCTATAATCACGAAATTTCATAGAATCAACAAAAATACCAAAATCTATTCATTACAGATCAAATGGAAAAGTTTTTGCAATGTGCATTCATTCACAATATGACTCCAAATTTCAATTTTAAGTAGACCAAAATGCCATTTCTTTCGAAAGTTATGTCTATCACGCGACTAAGTTCAAATTTATTTGGGCGGAGTTATGTGTGCATTAATAATGTTGTTGTGTAATGATGAATCTGCACTTGTGTATTTAGTTTGGAATATGGCATACATTCAGTTACTTTGTTTCTTGTAGTGTAATTTTGTTTATATATTTAAGCCTTAGGTAGAATAATATAAAGAGCATATAATAAAAAGGTTACTGCATTTGTATGGGAAAATGTGAACTCGTTTTGTCTGATGGATATACTGCACTCCCAAGGTCGTGCAGTATTTACATCCGAAAAACTCGTTCTTATTTTCCCATACAAATGCAGTAACCTATAAATACGTACAATCCAGAAGACAGCATTAAATTTATGAAAAAATATAACTGCAACTGCAATAAGTGTAAAATGTAATTACTGAGTATATGCAATTGTCAGCAAATTTTATTGTTAGTATTTCATTCAAATAAAGATTGTACAGATATGTCCAGTGATGATGTGACCATATTAATGAAGGTTGTTTTTCAAGTCTACCCAGAGAAGAACAATGTCTCAGCTTGCAAGAGGTGAAACATTGTCCAACAGTGTATAGACTCTTATTCCTGATCATCATGCAGAAAAAAAAAATTTTTTTTAGGCTGCAGCTAGAAAATAATTGATTTTCAATCCATTTGTGTTCATGTTCATTCTGCATTTTGTTTACATTCCATTTTCATTTCATTGACTGGTAGAATCTAAGGGTTAGGATCAGTAAGACATATTTCACGGTATTTATTTATCAGTTTCAAATGCATGCTGTCTAAACTCAAATGAGACTTCTCAATCATTCCAAGAAATTAGAACCAAATAACTAATTTTATTCCTAGCAAGTTCACAAAAATGTGGATCTCACCACATATTCTTACGTGTTTTGAATTTGATTTAGATACTTGATTCATTTCTAAAATCGTATTACAGGTAATGACAGTTTACATCTCCATTTCTTTTGCAGTGATTCTACTTAAATTCTAATGGATCATACATGTATGTGAGATTTAGTTTTAAAAGACACATACACTTGTTTGTCTATAATATGAAGTTGTGAAGAAAAAGTATAAGTTAAGTGTATTATGCTATAGACGATCTCAGTATATCCCACCATGTTCAGTCGCTTTGTGAAGTTTCGTCGTGGGGACGAGTATGAAGACCTGGAGGGGGAAGCTCATAGGGATATGGACATTACAGAGCCAGAAATGCGAGAGATTGCTGGGATGGGAGAGAGTTCCGAGAGTAACTCAGTACCGAGAGGTGTGTTTGACAGAAGGCAAGGCAATGGATCAGAAGAAAACAGGGACACTGCAGAAGGTACTTTATCTTTATATGTACAGTGTAGTGGCTTTATGCTCATCATATTAGTGTTCAGTATTTTTAGTGTAGCTCATTTTCACATAGAGAACCAGTTTTTGTACTTAAGCAGGCATGTGCAGCTTCCTGTAGGACATGTTCATATATGCAATTTTAAAGTTGCACCCTATGATGTAAATAAACAGATAAAACCAGGTCACAGAATGGATCCAGCCAGCGGGCTGTAGGTTGCACATGCCAGGTCTAAGTGGTGATGTTACCAACTGAAGTAAATGACTAAGCTGCCAAAAATATGCAAACTTTGATGTTCACTGAGTAACAGTGATGGCTTTTGGATGTTCCCTTGACACAGCTGAGTAGTTATAGTGTTGTAGCCCCAAGCTAAAATGTAATCGGGCTGCCAAAAGAAACTTATACATGTTCACAGCAATGTTTTTTTAATAACTGATTGACATTAAAACAGTGCTTATTAATGGACTGCATAAGCATCATCAACAGGAGACAGACACGTGGATGCACTTCCAAATCTGGTGTATGTGCCCATCTTGGTCATTATACCATGACTTTTGGCCATATTTGTTTACATGACCACAGCGGAAACTATAAATTGTAATCGATTCTAACTGATAGGGGTATCTAGATTACAATATTTTAGTTGAAAATAGGTATCAATAGTTAATCAGCTGCCACTAGAACAAACAATTTATTTTTTTTAGTTTTACAAATATTCATCAGAAAATGACAAAAGTCCAAATGATTCATATTTAGTCAAAATTAGCTCCCAAAACACATGTTAGTAAAGTTGAGGATATGCATCATAACATCAGTGACCACAGTAGTTTGTATAAATGAACTCTATGGTGTGAAGCATATATTCATGGGATGTCATGTAGAGTTGTAGGTGTTTGCGAAATAGTTTGGAAATGTTTAGGATTTTTCATTTTGTGGTGAAATGTTAGAAACAAAACAAAAAACATATTGCTTGTTTAAGTGTCAGTTGATGAAGTATTTTTACCTATTTGTAAACCAGTGTACTGCCTATTTCAAGTCATATGGCCAAAATACATGCATGTAGCATAATGACCAATATGAGTCTATAAACTTGCATGATACCCAGTACTTCCTGTATCAACTTTTCATGTTGCACTTGGATTTTTTTTTAAACCTTGGAATAGAATCACAAGCTAATAAATATGCTAATTGGCCAGATATCAAGTTTGACTTTAACAAAGCCTTGGGAAAAGTGGAAAGAAGAAAAAGGTAGATATATAAATTGCAATGTTGTGATAGCCTGCATGTGTTCTAGCATATATAACATTTGTGTGAGTTTTAAACCTTCAGAAGTTATAAACCTCTTTGAATTGTTGATTGATGAAATTGAAGTGTATTTTTGATGGTGGTTGTAGTTTGTTTTATTGATGTTCATTCATCTATCTTCTATCCAGCCATAAGTATGCACATCTTGCCATCCTAACATATCAGTACACACTATCAAGTATAAATACACAGGATAAGAAATTCATACATTCATATACTTTCTAAATGTGTTTCTGATTAAATATACAATACAGACACTGTTTTACTTGCAGATAAACCATTATTTAAAAATAATGTTAAATGCAAATACACAATTGTTTTACTCCCGCTTCTCTCTGTTCAGCCCACACTTATCCAAATTTTTGTATTGATTACTCCTAACATACTGCACAGACCCACATCTGCCATCACATCATGTGCTGGCAGATCTGTGTCAGTGCTGTTTGCGGTTGGTCTTGTCTTACAAACAAGTATATATGGTAGTTTATTGCTTGGTGGAATGCCAGAATTTTGGACACGGACTGCAAACTATTATCTGAGCAGGGTACCACTCTCAGAGTGTGCAAATATTGTATGCCGTTTCTGATATATGGAGACTTTTATCAGTTCTTTCAGCTTTTAAACAGATTATGTTTGCATACTTGCAGTTTTTCTTTATTTCTGGCAAGCCAACATTAGCCAGTGCCTACCTGATACAGGTAGTTTTTACTGGTACCCCATTAGGAAAATTTATGATGAAACTGATAGTGTGTAGCAAAGAAGCACCATCTCTATGCTTTTCTTAGTTATCACCAGCAAACTCTCTCCCCTTGTTCCACATTTGTGCTTTAGGTTCCCCACCCTAGCAATGGATGCATCTGTCAGCTACCCAGGGTAATATCTTAAAATCTGAAATCTTTCTCCATCATTGTGATAGGAGCTGCATAAAATTATCAACTCATGCAGACATAGGCAGGATAATATGAACCCCTCTGTTTTCTGTGAAAAGCATGCAGATGAAAATGCTGTGCAGCACTCCATTTTGAATGTTAAGAAAGTTTGCACAAATATTATCTTGTATAGCCTATCGTGTGCTGAAAAATGGTCTTAAGCCTACAACAACAGCAACATCAACTATCATGGTCTAAAGTAGTCACCTTTACTGATCACTGCCATCCCACTTCTGTCTGCATAGGTTTGAACCTAAATTTGAGTGTTGTTCTCTACCAATCTGAGTATGTGAGAAAACTTGCCAGTAACTTCCTGTGGGTTGGTGGTTTCTCCCGGTGTTTACCTGGGTTCTTCCTCCACCAGTTATACTGGCCACCATGTATATCCTATCATGTGCTCAAAATAGTATTTAACCCATAACAACGGCAACAGTGAGTCAAAATGTATATATCTGTATGTTTTGTACTTAGTCATCTAGTGTACAAAATAGTTTTATTTTCACAAACGTTAACATTGATGTCTACCGAAAATGAATTAGTATATGAGCCTTCTTATTGAACACTGTGCAAGAGATTTGCATAGAGTTTCCCCTCATTACAAATTCATGTAGCAATGCGTAGTTCACACCACCTCTTGATTTATCATTAATGCCCAGTTTCTTTCTGTGGCCTCTCTGTCTACCTCTCTCACCCTGTTGCCCAAAGCTTTGTGCTTTCCATTGATCAAATTTACATTGTTCTTTACAATTACATGTACTTACCATCAAACATTATACATATTCACCTATAGTACCTGCAGTGGCTCAAATATCCTTAAAACTCTCCCTCCCTCACCCCATCCACTTTTACTATCTGCAACCTATCTACAGTAACCTAGGGGTCATAATGTAAAGTCCAGTGCATATGTGAATCTTGATGAATCTTTCAACTTTGACTAAACACATGAAGTTTGTCAGAACTTTGAAATATTTGTACGTTTGACCTTTGACCCACTCCTAGGAAGTCCTAGCGCTAGAATTCTTGGGACAACACCCTTTTGCAAATGGTTAGACATGTTAGAGAAGGGTCAACTTCACTACAAAAGTTTTACTTTCCAACAAGCAGTTTAGGAGATGTTGTTAATGGATAGAGATTGACGGATAGATCACAATACCATATCCCAGTTGTTTTTAAGAAAGTGTGGGGATTAATATGTGAAACTGCATGTGTTTTGTTCTGTGTCAACAGAAGAACAAGTTTGAAATGACATAAAGATATAGTTTATACTCAGTTATAAGTCAACTCAACTACAAGTTTGCTCCCCCCACTTCTTTTTGTTAGGGCTGCAAAAAGCTAATTTTTCTTTGACCTACTATAAGTTGGGGTGCATTTTGCAAGTCAGATCCATCTGAAGGGGTGTGTTGTCAGTGAGCCAAAGTTGTACTCTGGAAAAACAAGCAAACCTTACTGGATGGACAGATAGGTAAGAAAAATAAAAACAAATCCAGTGTAAAATACAATTATTATTTAGTGAAATATGCCTTACCTGAATTGACAACTAACATTCTGTCCATCTTCTTGTTATAAAATCCATAGAAATCCATAATGCTTGACATTTTACAACCATTTATACTGGTATCTTAAATGCATAAATTATTTTATAGGTCATATACAAATATTGTAGCCCAGAATGAATCTATTAACATCATCACGTAATATTTAAGTTCCACATGTCTTACAGATCAAGTCCTGATTCACAGTATCCTGTAAATGTCACTACCTAGTTTTATCAGGTACAAATTGTAAGAATTCATCCACATCATCTGAGTGAAAAAAATGAAGTTCTGAAATCCTCCACCATTGTCTAGTCATCATCTGACTACAATTCCTTGTCTTTACTGTTACGTGTGGGGAGTTTAAGTGGAGATTCGGTTTGGGCTCGGTAAATGACACTTAGATGATACAGTCTTTAAATCTGTTAAAAGATGCAGCTTGAACAGGTATCAGATTTGTGACTCTATCAAAAGGTTGTCATGTGGGAAAATGAAGAGGGTGCTGCCTTTACAAGCTGAGGATGGTCAAATTCACACAGGAAGTTGTAGGACTCTGCCTGGCACTGAACAAGTATCAGATTTGTGACTCTATCAAAAGGTTGTCATGTGGGAAAATGAAGAGGGTGCTGCCTTTACAAGCTGAGGATGGTCAAATGCACACAGGGAGTTGTAGAACTCACCCAGCAGGAGAAAAAAACCTCCCGATTTTGGGGTCATTCCATGCCTACCTCCCAATTTCATGTTATCTCCTGATTTTTGCAGAGAACTCCTGATTATTACATTTTCTTCAGTAAATAGAATGTGAAGTTTGAACATTATTCAAGCCAATTTATGAATGTTTCTAACCTTACATCATTACTAAAATCAGAAAATAAACCACAACAAACAATAAACCACAACAATAAAATTGTCAGCAATTAGTTTCAATCCCAAGAATGATCACTGTGATTCTGTAACATCTCCATTCCCACTAAAGAAACTTACACAAGTGAACACCTGTCATTATTGTACCATATATACAAACGTTGTTTACCGTCATTAAATTAAAAGAAGGAATGGAGAAACATACCATGCAGGTTATGTACCCTCTTAAAATTATTCAAAATAAATATGTTATTTAGTAAACAATGTTAAATGCCTTTCGAGTTGAGAATAAAAAAGGGATATGAAACTTGAGAAAATAAGTTGCCACATGTACAGTACATGTAGCTTGAGACTGCGTGTTTAGGTACCACTTGTTACAACAAAATAGGGCATTATTTATTTGCCAATCAATTGCTGGTGCTTAAATTACATGCACTGTAGAACATGGTTTCTTTGAATTATGTTGGAGGGCCAGTCCTTTTCACAAGATATTTGCAGTGATAAGGATTAACCGTTAATTAGTCACGCTAGCTTTTTTGCTTGTTTACTTAAGACTAACCTTTAGCTTTTGTGCAGTTTGGCCACAGCTGACCAGAATATGAAGAGGGCACATCCTGCAAGAAAACAAGGTGCGTCACAGGGAGAAACTGTGTGTCCTTGAGAATTTCACATGTATTTGACCTGAAGATCAGTCAATATTTAGTGACAATGAGGCTTAACAAATACCTTCTGATTTTATGTCCCAATCTTCCACTTTTTTCATTCAGTCTCCTTACTTGGCTTTTGAAAAGTTAACAGGTATGCAGAAGGATTTTCAAACTGAATGCAGAGTAGTGCCTTTACAAGCCAAGGGCTTATCTGCCCACATGCACTGGCAGATACATGTTACTGGGAAAATATCACTTGTGAATTAGATCTGGATGATGGAAAAGGAAAATAGAAAAACAAATCAAAACTTTGCATCAAATGTAAATATTTTTTATATCGCAAACTACAAATTACAAGTACAGGTCGCTTGGAATTGTATGAAAATCTAAGCAATAAAGTTACTGGTAAATGCCCATGGTAAACAACATTAATTTCATAGATGCTTTACTTTGCATCACATAATATTTAATTTACCAGTAATATTTTCAAATGATTAAAATCTGCATGACTAGATACATGTATTGTGCAATGTATAATATCATGAAATGGATAAACACAGCGCATGCCATGTATAATATCATGAAATGGATAAACACAGTGCATACCATGTATAATATCATGAAATGAATAAACACAGTGCATACCATGTATAATATCATGAAATGGATAAACACAGCGCATGCCATGTATAATATCATGAAATGGATAAACACAGTGCATGCCATGTATAATATCATGAAATGGATAAACAGTGCATACCATGTATAATATCATGAAATGGATAAACACAGTGCATACCATGTATAATATCATGAAATGGATAAACACAGTGCATACCATGTATAATATCATGAAATGGATAAACAGTGCATACCATGTATAATATCATGAAATGGATAAACACAGTGCATACCATGTATAATATCATGAAATGGATAAACAGTGCATACCATGTACAATATCATGAAATGGATAAACACAGTTCATACCATGTATGCATTTATGAATAAAAATAATGGCATTAAAAAATAAAAATATTGAATTGACAGTATTTGTACATTCTGCAAAACATCTTTAGTGTCCAGTATTACCCCTAGATTTATCAAATTTGTGTGACATGCTTATAATGTGACCTATAACCTGCATGAATCTAATTTATAGTAACAAATCTCAACTTAACAGCAAGTATTCATAGTAGGCCAGTACTGTTAGGCTGATACACAATCATATGCTGTATCAAATGAGTTATTTCCTTGACTTGGAACAAAACATGAATGCAGTTTTATATTTATTACATACCTGGTCTTTTATTCTTTATTTAAAAGGTTTAGCTTTACAGTAAGAATAAAATTCAAAATGAACTATGCCTAAAACTATTAACACGTGGGCATAGAAGAAGACACCAGAGTAGTACCAGTCTGGTGGGTGGGTGTGAGTTGGATACAGGGGTATGGAAATAAAGATTGAACATCTGTATTGAATGCCATATCAACCATGTAAAATTAAATGGCTGTGTAACAAACAACTTGATTGCATGATGATATAGGGTTCTGGATACCAATCTGCAATGAAAATAGAGATGTTAAGATTTCTTGTATTGTTCTTTAGTTCATTTCTTATTTATAATTTTGCTTTTCAAATGAAATTTCTTGTCCATGATTTCTACCATTTATGAAGTACCAGTACAGTATTATACGTGTTCTGATCTTGTATATGGTGCCTGAATTTAACATTGATGCTGTTTACTGTGGCAAATCTGGGTCTTCACTTTTCATAGGTGGCTATGTGTTTTGCATGACAAAATAATGGCAAAAATAAGTAAGTGCTAAAGGGATTGAGGAGAATCTCCACTGTTTGTGCATGAATCCCTTTGACTGTTAGTAAGCTGATTTCATTTTTTTTTAGCATCTGGCACTCTAAAGTCCATTGAATGCACGTGTCTTGGCATTGCCACGTCCTCTTATCAAAGTAACTGAAAAAATTCTCATTTTGCTCTGGCTGGTCAATATCAGTTAATGGTGTCATACTGGTTTTCTTTCCTCTGATTGCAAGTGGCAGGCTCCTTGAATAGGCTCCTTCAACAGCTGATACAGCCAGTCCATACATAAATACATAAAAATGCCTTGTTGTATTGATTTTTCATGTTAAAGTCTCTAAAGGAATTGCTTCTGTTTGTCTTGTTCTGGGCTCTGTTGTAGCTGCATTTACTAGGAAGTTCAAATAGGCTCCAACAGCTGATACAGCCAGTTCATACATAAATACATAAAAATGCCTTGTTGTATTGATTTTTCATGTTAAAGTCTCTAAAGGAATTGCTTCTGTTTGTCTTTTTCTGGGCTCTGTTGTAGCTACATTTACTAGGAAGTTCAAAATATGGCTGCTCAGCATGCGATGCACTTAAGACCTGGGCAAATATACATGTATCTGTACAACAGGCTATAGAGACTTTTTAGTATATTTGTAACTCTTTGTCAGTATGTATTGTGATATTTTCTGCTGTGATATTATTGCATGCCAAAATATCCCAATATATCCTGGATTGAGCATGGCAGTACATCGATGTAGTACCACTTAAAATGATGTATCATGATTTACATGGAAAAATTAAGAAAAGAATGAAAATTAAGAACTTTTAGACTACTCAGTAAATGTATTTAGGATTTCAGCAATGTTTTTTCTTTGTGTATTATTATCTGTCTCATTGATCTGTTGGGGAAACTTTTAGCATTGTGGTCAGTGCAAAGTAGCATCAAACAAATGTCTAAAGAAAAAACATGCATTATCTTCATAAAAATGAGAAAATAAATATAAAAGAAGTACCATCCATACTCACTTATGAGTCCAACTGCAAACTGCAGAGACACAGATCTGCTGTCACATAATGCACCAGCAGATCTGGGTCTGTGCAGCTGGCTAGGAGTAATCAGTAGAACAGACAGCATAGACCCTTATCTGCAGGCACATTATGCTATAGAAATCAGGATCTTTGTTGTTGGCAATGTGACTCAGCTTATAAATGAGTATATATTGTATGTATATTTGCATAATGCTTTTAATTACAATCTGCACAAAAATTTTGAAAACGTATAATATTCAGACACTTTGCCATATGTGATAAAAGATCAGGAAAGACGATGATTACGTTTACGATACATAACATTGTGTTGATTTGAGTATTGTCCATGGCAAGTAAGGTGATTGCCACTGCCATGAGAAGTAGATAAAAAACATCATTAAGATTGTGTTGAGTTTATAAAGAATCTTTAACCTCCATGCAGTTTGGAACTGCAGTTTCTGAAAATGAACTCAAGGTCATTAAGGCTGAAGTATTTACAGACTTTTCAGTTGAACTTGATGTTGCCTTTTCTGCATCAGACCAGTCACTTCAAATCCTTTAAAATATGTTTTTCAATTTGACTGTGGTAGAATATGATATTTTGTTACACCATACTGATAATTGGTCAAAACTGTCAGAAACGTATTAACTGTCTTACCTCAAAGGCCTGATTATTGTTGACACATCGGGTATGATCCTGCAGCCATCCCAGAGTGCCTATGTCATTACTTGTTACCACTCTGGAGGCCATATTATATTTGTGATCCAACTATGATCAAACTTGGAATGTATGCTTAAATCATCAAGATATCATATGAGTTCAATAATTAGCATAATTCACACATAATAATGACAGACCTTGGGCAAACTGAACTGTATTAAATCGCTTATAAGTGAAGTTCAATTGCAAACTGCACAGACCCAGCTCTGCCATCGTATAATACATTGACATATATGGGTCTCAGTAGTTTGTTAGTAGAACAAACAGCATAGACTCTGATCTGCTGGTGCATTAAGTGATGGTAGTGTAGGGTCAATGTTTTTTGAAGTTGGACATGACTTATAAGCAAGTACATATGGTAATTGTAATTATCTATAACTGATTGCTGATTAGGTAATTTGGTGTGGTTTTAATTAGGCATTGATCTGAGTACATGTAATTATAATATAATTATTTACAATCAACAGTACCCTGTAATTAAGATTATAAATTGGCAACAACATGATTACACTTTTATAAACATTTGTTTACAGCTTTAACTTGACTCATTTTAAATTCTTTTCTAAACTTAATGATATATAAGATTTTGCATTTTATAGCTAAATGTTATGCAACAGTTTTACAACTGGCCTTATTTAGCTTATGTAAGCAAATATTGTGGTTCTACAAAACATGTGTCCAGGATAACAAGTTCAGTTCCAGTCCATGCACATGTATTTATCCATAAAATTGAACTCGAACAGTTGAATAATAAAATATTCTGTGAGCTGTGGGAAGATAATTTAGTTATGATAACTTGGAATTAAGAGAATTTTTAGTGCCTATCATTAACCTGTCATATGGCAATTAAGTCCTGGCCAAGAACGAATGGAAGTGATATTAAGAAGTTAAGTAGAATTCAAAATCAAAACAGTTCTTCATCAATGTTTGATTGGCTCAGATGAACTGAACATCGTTCTTTTAATCAAAACTAATTCCCAACACTATGAATGCCCAATAGGTCATTGTCTCCATTTATGAAAGGTACAGTGAGTACAATGGATATAATAATTTCTTGTTCAGATACACTACGTGATCTAAAATACCCATCATCTTACAAAAAGTCTGATGAGAGTGGACTCATGAAAGATAGAAGTACCATAGTGGTGCTGTACACTGTCAGTTACTACCTCAACTCGAATCTGGTCAGCATGCTGTGACAAGGCCTTGCAGATGCCTTCAAGTTTTTGCCATTGAACCAATTTGAACAATACTTATGAAATTTCTCATCACTGGAAAGTACTCTATTTTAATTACTGAATTTCATTCAATCCTCATCGTAGACAAATATTACGCACTTCATTTCATACTTCACCATACAATTTGCTAATCAGTGCTATCTTAATTGCCTTCCCAAATGGTTATTCATGCTTACAAGTCATATAAGTACATGACCTTTGTGTAAGTTATCTCTAGTAAATGATCATTTATTTTTAGAGTGATTTCTGTAAGTTTCTCTTGCATTTTAACTTAATTCATATGATTCAAGCTTGACTGATTTTACTTGTATATGCCATTGCCTGATTTACAGGTACAGTAACAGTGGGCAGGATTTATCATGAGGTCAGTAATAAATCCAAACTGGCTAAGGATAATCACCCCACTAGTATCAGCTGTTCCACATGTGTATTGGACCATAATTGTGATATTTGTTTGCACTGGCCTGAACAGGGATGGGTGACAGATGTGGAGAATCAGTTGATGGGAGCTAGCAAGAAAGCCAATAAAGGCTTCCATAATGATGCAGATACTATCTTTATTCTTGCCTGTACTGCCTCAGTTGCCAGCTGCTTCATATCTCAATCACTTGAGGCAGAAAGATCACCAGTTTCTAAGATAGTATAGAAATCTTTGCCATTGGGGACATCCCATACAGCCCTAGCCCTGCTGACTCCCCCAATGCCACATTCAGATCATATCAGCACTGAGCAGACCACTATGTTTGGTATGGCAGCCCAAGCTGTTCAGTCCTATTACCACATAGGCTTTGGTTCTGGTTACAATGATCAATTACTTGATAGCCAGTATGAAACCTCGCCCCATGACATCATCCACTCTTGTACCAGTGCATTTTTGGCCTGTACCCTTTTGACTGTGAATGATAAGTTTTCACTGGATATGGTCATGTCACTTCCTGCCTTTTTGCCACAGATGCCAAGCACAACTGGCACCAGACTTATTGACGTGTGTGAAGATGTTGCATTTCAGCACCAGTCAGACCTATTACTGGTCTGATCCCTGTTGTTATGTTCCAGCCCTGAAGATTTCACATTAGCTATGAAGATTTGACAATCTTGGAAACTTGGTACCTTTATCAGACTTTTTCCAACACTTTAATTAAATGTCTGGAGGTCACTGTGTCCCAACAATGATAGACCACCCTATTTGTTCATCAACCCTGACTACCTTTTTTGGCCAACTCAGTTCTCTCTATGATCACAAGAGGCTTCATTTTTTATCCCTCACCTCTGATTTCAAAGATATACACTCACAAACCTCATTTTCTCTACTAAATCTGATGGGGTCCATGGAAGACTCATCCTCCCTTGCATCTACTGAAGAAGTCTTTTGCTTCCAACTCTCTTCTCTCTATGATCACAGGAGGCTTCTTTTCTATCCCTCACCTCTGATTTTAAAGACATACACTCACAAACCTGATTTTCTCTACTACCAGTAAATTTGATGGGGTCCATGGAAGACTCATCCTTCCATACATCTACTGAAGAAGATTTTGATTCCAGCTTCAGAGTTGTGTTCATCTGCTTGTTGGCCTATTTCAGAATTTCCACATCTGGCAACCTCTCAACCAGAAAAGAATGGCCTTTCTTTGGTAACCACCATCTGGTAGAGTTGATGATATCTTACACAACTATTAAAGACAACTTCAAGACACAGTAAGCAAAAGACCTTTCTTCTTGCAACAATGACTCTCATCAAACTTCAAACCTGGCCTTTTACAAATGCTCACATCATTCTTGTACACTGAAATTCCAGCCATCAACAAAGAGATATAATTAGTTTTTGGATGTCAGAACCATGTTCAGTAAACATGAGCTGGAAATCCTTTCTCAACACACAACTACTGGTTTACAGTATAATAGCTATTGGCTGCATGTTTGGCCTGGTCTGGAGCTATATTTTAGTAAACTAAGCATAGCCTAGATCCCATAGCCGAGACTCTAACCAACAGACTTTCCTGGGAGTCAGATTGAAACAATTTTTGGGTACTCAACAGCTTAGTATTAAATTCTATGCATGCTCCTGCCATTAACCCAATGCATGAGGAGAGATGCATTCCTATCCGTATCTATGCTACCAAAACACTGTCACAGTGCCATCCAAAGATTAGAATGTCTATTTCAACCTCCTATGCCCTGGCTTCTCAGAGGAGGTCATTAAACATGCCAACAAAGAGGCAAACCTTGTGCAGGCCTGGTTGTCCAAAGCAGTTTTCACTTCCCAAGAGGGGTCAGTGAAATACATGAGGAAGAGCCTGTTAAAGTACATCAGACATGGAAACCATCCTCTGTGATGACAAAACTGGAAGTGAAGGACTGGTTTCTGCCCATTTGCTCTCCTCAGCAGCCCTTTATCCAAATCCGATGTTACACTCGTGCTGCCATTTTCCAACATTCCAGTTGGTGTAAGACAGACACATTGTAGCACACAGCATGAAAGACTCTGCTCCAGTGATGAGTCTTGCAAATCATCTGACAGGTCTCCAAATCATTCTACTTGGCCTTTCTTTGCTGTTAATGGTTCTCTTTGCTACAGCTGTCTCTGGAGTGTGCTGAATCAGGAAATAAACACTTTCCACCAGAAGAGGCTGGTAGAAATCATTTACAACACAAACTCATAGGGATTTTACCCAAGACTTTTCTTTGTTCTCAAGGCCAATGACATGTTCTGAGTAGTTGCAGAACCATGTTCTTTCAGCCAGCACATTTAGATACACACCTTCAGAATGGAGACCACAAGACTGGTTCTCAGTGCTAATCAGGGATGAGTTTTTGCAATCAGTCTAGACCTCCAGGATCCATACCTTCATACTTTAGAAATGTTTGAGGTTTACTTGCAATGACACTGGGTTCAGGTCACTTTATTGGCGTCTTCATAAGAGTTGTGGACAAAGTTATATCTTGCTTCAAAGGCACATCCACACTTGTGACATGAAATTGCCTGGATGATATTCTCTAAAATCAAAATGTGACCAATATTTTAAGCTAAGACATGATTTGCATTTGCTTTGCTTTGAATTCCTTGTCAGCAGGGAAAAGATCGGATTTCATTCCATCCCAGCACTTTATTGGTCTGCAACTGCTCTGGTTACCTTAATAGTTAGAGCGTCCACCTTGGATATGGGAGGTCACTGGTTCAAACCCCGGCCGAGTCATACCAAGACTTACAAACTAGTACTAGCAGCTGCCTCGCTTGGCACATAGCATTAAGAGGTTAATGTTCGGACTGGTCAGCCTGGTGTTAGGAGTATTTGCCTGGATGGGACATCATGCAACATGTCTGCGACATGATGCCCCTGTGATAGACATCACTATAAACTGCCACACTGCAGACATGATAGCAATATGACTCAGATTGTTAAAGCTATGTTAAAAATCCAAAACACATAAAAACACACACATCGAGTTTAAAACCACTTTCAATCAAAGTTATCTCCATCAGGAAGGTTCTTTGAAGATCAACTTGATGGTTTCCTCCATCTCCTTGGAGAATGAAATTTCATTTCTTTGTTTCTCAAGTCTTCTTGGTGTTGACTTCAGTCTTCCAATTTTGGAATGCTGTTTCATAAGACCCATGCAGATGATTCTCCTATTTGAGTGGCAACCAGTTTTACCACTACACTGAATGATCGTAGTTTCAGACTGTGAGGTCCCATCTCAACAAATGAAATGACCTCTTTTGGTTGATGGCCAGCATCCTTCAGAATTACACAAAATTATGATCTGCCAGGAGACACGCAGGGTTGGTCCCTTCAAGAGCAATCCATGAACATATGCCTACAAGAAATGAAAGTCATTATAGCAAATGTCCTGTCATTTTAGCATATGTCATCTGGAAAGGGCATCCTGATTCTTTCTCCTCACCTGCTGAAACAGCTGCACATGCATGCTTTCCATCCAAACCCAGACATGCTAAATCTATTTACTTTGCTCCCATCCAACACACCATCAAAAAGAAAACTTTTCTGCAAACAAGTGCAGGAAAAAAGGCCCACACATCTGAAAGCCTGTGAGATTGTGAGATGAAATGGCAAGTTTTCTCAAAAAGATGCAAAAAGAGAAACATCCTTGTCTTAAAAGCCTTGGTGCCACAAATAGCTAACTTCCTCCTCTGTTTTTTTCTTCAGAAGAATCCAGGTTTATCATTCAACAGTTTCTAACGTTCTTTGCCATCATGGAAAGGAGGACATATGCCAAAACAAAGATCTCACTAACCTTGTAGCATATTTACGCGTGTTTCATTCAAAGGCCTGTGTCATTTATCTGAAATTGAAACTACCAAGGATTCTGACTTGGTTAAACAAAACACCTTTCAAACCAATATCTGTAGCCTTGCTGACTTTCATGATCACTCACTCTAGCCTCACCAAACAGAATCATTTAAGTTTATGTCCATTGGGTTAACTGATCATTCTACAATTAACTAACCCAAAATAACTCAAGACTAGGTGAATTTTTTATGCATATTAGCTGATGAAGTTAGGACGCTCACCACCAGCATAACATTTGATTGAATCCTTTCCTTGACAGTCATCATTCAAACCATACCATAGAATGGATGCCTGAATGACGTTCTGCAGCTTTTTCTTCACACATGATCTCAAACCCTTGGGAAGGCTTTGGAGTGTGCCCATGTTGTGATTAAGCATTACTGAAGAAACATTTTACTCCAAATATTCATTTATTCTTCAAATGCATTACCAGATTATACAATATGTTAGAAGAATTGGTAAGAGTTGAAGAGAGTTACATCCCCTTACCCAAGAGTTAGCCCTGGTTCTGGTCTTCAAGCATATGAGAATGGTCTTAAACCCCAAATCAGCATGCAGTCTATATTTATCACATGGACATATCTGTCCATGTGTTACATGTGTCTCCTAATCAGTAAAAATATTCCTCTTATTTCAGAAACTTTCACCCTGCAGCAGGCCATTGACAGTATAGGCTTTGGAAAGTTCCAGATGAAGCTTTCCATCCTGACAGGTTTTGCTTGGGTAGGTACAGAATTTGTAATTTATTCTTAATGTTTTAGCCTGAAAATATAACTACTGAATTTGGAACTAAACGTTTTTATCCATAGTGCTCTTTTCAAACTTTTACGCTTTGAACTTGCAAATGAGGAAAAATATCATCACTTTACAATTAGAAAATTAAAGGTCCAATATGAAGAGCATTTTTAATACCTTTTGTAGAACATTACATGTAAATTTAAAATATGCTTTTGTGGTAGAGTTTACTCTGACTAAATTCCCACAATTTTCAACTAATGAAGTCTTTAAGTATATGCATTACCTCCCTTGAAGAAGGCTTTGATTACTGGTATGTATGACATGATTCCAGAATGAGTCACTCAATCAAATATTTAGTGGCATATTTATTGGACAGTCATTTCAATTAAAAATCTAGGATTTTGTGTAGTGTATGGTCACCTCTTGTGATTAAGAAGGGAAATGGCTATTGTAACTTTTTTTTAAACTCTTCTGGTCATAGACTAAAAGAGCTTATGGGAATGCCTGGTGTCTGTTCTCCATCTGTCCATCCATTTGCATAAGTTTACATTTGCTACTCCTACTAAACTACTAGAATATTGCAATGAAAATTATACACAATCAATCTCATGGTCTTGCAGGTCCCAAATGAAAATGGTGCCAAGCTAAATTCCAGTATGGCCACCACATTAGCCTTCTTGAATATCTAGATATTGTTACTCCTCCTAGATGGATGATCATATCATATCAACATTGTGTTTTCAGCATATGACTTTTTTGTGATGTCTAGTTGCTCCTAAATGAAAATGATCCTAATTTGACATGAAACATGGCCACCATGGTTGCCATCTTGAAAATCTTTGGTGCAGAGCTGACATCAAAATATGACTACTTTGGCAGCCATCCTAAAAATTATAAGATTCCTGTTTTTCCTATTTGTCTTAAATTGAATGTCATATCAACACATGTTTTTATAACAGAAGACTTTGTAAAGTGTCTGGTTGGGCCTCAATGAAATTGATGCCAATCTAACATCCAGTGGGACCACCATGGTTGTCATCTTGAAAATCGTGTTGAAAATCGTGTTATCACTACTTTGAAATGAATGGTGATATTTACATGGGGTTTTCACCAAAGGAATTTTTATGATAATCTAGTTGGTCCTAAATGAAAATAGTACTGATATTGTATTAAATATGAACACTGCAGTGATTAATTTGAAAATTTTGTTTTTGCTCAAAAATATCAGAAGTGGTTATAATGCTCAGCAGTTAAAAACAGGATATGGTCTTATCTTATATTCCTGGAAATTCATTTTGGTCAGTAGAGCATCAATACCTTCGAGGGACTCTTGTTCTAAATTTTGACCTACCATTTATACTATGTGACACCAGGAGAACATTCCAAGTAGTTCATACTATTACTGTTTTCATAGTTTCCTCTAAGCTTATTGGAAGCGTTCAGATCATTGCAAATCCTTGTTAACATTAATGACTGATTTAGGCTGTGAGAAAGAAAGAACAAGAACAAAATATTTCCTTTCATAGAGTACAGAAATTTGAACTGTAAATGAATATTTTTGTTATCTTCATTTAATTTTGGCTTTGTTAATTTACAATGGAGATGCATACCAGTAGTTTACTGCAGTATTTTTTTTTTACATTACGTTGTTTACCATACCAGTATGTCGGTAGTTTCCATAAGTGAGAAAAGCATGGAAATCCCCAAGGAATCTTATTATAAATTTAATGATATCAGCATATTTTCATTACTCATGACAAAATAATTCAAAAATTATCTTTTGTTTTACAAAATGGTTGTATCTATCACAAATTAATGGTGAATATTACAAATATAATTATATTTATCATTCTATAATCACATGTTTGACACCTGTCAATACAACGTGGTGGAAATATGGAAATATTGTCAAACATATTTGGGCCAAATCCAACTTTCAGAAACACTTTCAGATTAAAAAACAAACAAAAAATCCCAAACGTATCATGTTTTAGTTATTTACTAGTATGTGGGAATGTGTTAAGTATACAGTGTATTTTATACAACTGTGAAACATCATACAATATCAAGTAGTATCAAGTTTCTACATAACTTTTCAAGTCCACTAAATGTTTTCTTGTTTGTTGAGAAAGTGTGTTTCATGTTTACTAGCCATCTCTGATTAATATCTTGCCTGAGTATTTGTATCCCACTTAAAATTTCGCTGTCTGTTATATCAGTAATTATCTAGAAAATTGTGGGCTTCAGTATCAACACTTCCTATGTTTATCAATAGGCTATATAATGTCTACATGATGTTTCACATTATCAGATATAATGTAAACTTAATCATTTCCTTTTGAAGTTATTGTATATACTTTTTAATATAAATAGGTATCTGATGATTTTATTTGGAAATGTATCTAAATGTGGCTTGTATACTATATTGAGAACATGCTTCCTAATTTGAATTCACAATATCCTTGTAATTCTTTCTAACAGTCTAATAATTGCCATTATTTATTCTCTTTGTTCTGAATCTTTTGATGACCATATGGATGGTAGAACTAGCATTAGTCATTTCCATTTCTTAAATTTTCATCAGCATCACTGTTCATCTCATTTTTTCCCTTTAGAGAGGTCTTTATTCTAGTAATATGTTGCTTCTGCATATCATGAGCTGATAATAATCTTAAATGGAATTGTTCATCACTGATGCCATTGAATTTTACAATATAAGTGAATATCAGGTTTTCAGCTGTAGAAGATTCAAAACTAAGTTTAAATGAGAACACCCATATTTCACTTTTAAATGATATTTCCAGGCAGCATCAGTGACAGAATCAAGAAAATACAGACCTTATTTTAACATTTTAAAAATTCAGTGTCAGTTCCAACATTGAACCAAACTGTGGTTGAATATTACTCGCATATTCTAGGACTTACTGTATGCTTGATTATAAATCGGGTCTAACTGCAAACTGTACAGATCGAGATCTGCTCTCGCACAATGTGCTGGCAGATCTGGGTTTATGCAGTTTATTAGCAGTAATGGTACAACATAGACATTGATGTGCTAGAATATATTGGGACAGCAGATCAGGTTCAATGTTCCTTTGCAGTTAGACTCGGCTTATAAGCGAGAATGGATGGTATATCTTGATGATTAGAGAGAAATATCGAGCTGAATAAGCTGATGGGCCTTTGTCAATATTTCTTGGCTTTTGAGAGAGAGAACAGTATTTCAAGTGCTCTTTCATAATGGTGAAATGAATTTTAAACTCTCCCAGTTTAATCTAAATATGCATTCCTTGATATGAATGACACAAATAATCATTTGACTTTGAAAAGGAAAAGAAACAAATTAATGGCGAGGTCCACAAACTGAAGCAATATTCTCAATAGAACATTATTGTATAAAAGTATATAAAATGAATTCCCACAAAAGGACTAGTAATGCTGCCATTTAAATCAATCATTTTTAAAAAATACATACCACATTCAATGGGGAAAAATTATTAACAAAGGTATGCTACATTTGTACATGAGGAAAGTATTTAATTTCAATTACAAGCAGCAAAAAGGCAATCTATAAACTCATTTCTACGAAACCTATTTCATTTCCGAAGCAATTGTCCTTACGGAAAGAAAAAGGACAGAGAGATGACAAAGTTGACTACAATACATCATTTCAGTCCATATGTGTATTTCACACTCTGTACAGAGTGGTGATTAAGATAGAAGACAATACTTTCTTTTTTGCCTGTATGTATATTTCACACTCAGTACAAAATCCTTAGATGTCTTTATAGTAAATACCACTTGTTTGGGAAGGCTACTTTAAAGGTAAATTTTATTTGGTTAAAGGTTTTCTAGAACATTATCATGGTAAGCATTTCCAGGTAGCAATTTGATTTCATGTAAATATATAATATTGCAGTAAACATACTGCAAATTGAAAGGTTTAGAGCACAAATTCTGCCAACCCAGGTATGGTTCTTGTCCAATGGACAAATATACATACTAAAAATAGATTTGTATCAAGGTATTACATACAAAGCTTATAAATATAATAATGTTGATGGGGCCCTGGGATGCTGAGTGGTCGAAGGTGCTCACCTTCAAAGATCGCTTATCTCATTTCTGTCCACACAGGTTCAAGTCTTGGTTCTACCATTGTGGGTACATAAGAAATCTTGCCAGTAGCTTTCCATGGATCAGTGGTCCTTCCCTGGGTCTTGCCAGGTTCTTCCTTCACCAAATATACTGGCTGCTATATATGGCCTATCAGATGCTAAACATGGCATTAAAGTGCAAAGAATCCATAAATGTTTACCACAGTTCGTCTCTAATAGGAATGTAAAGGTGTATACCAATAAAGAGGCTTTTGATTCCATGAAATGTTATACCTTAGGTTACATTATGGAATCCAGTGTAGTATTAATGTTTGATATACTGTACCTGTATATATTTTGTTATTCATACCTCCAAAAATGTCATCAGGCGCTAAAAGAATGCAGTTGTATACTTGTTGCTTTAGTTTCTATAGTTGTCAATACCTAATGAAATAAATCAGAATTTTGAAGATGATTATAAATTGTCAAATGATGAAAATTTATATAGTTGTCATTTACTTTAGAAATAATGTAGAAATTTTATTGTGAGAATTTATTTTTACATGTACTGGTTGTTTAATTCATTCTTTGCAAATAATTGTTCTAAATTATCTCTAACATTTCTCACAAAATGTTCACCTTATTTTATCACACTAACATCATGTCTTAAAGGTTGTTCACACAGTAACATGTAACTAGTAACAATTGTCCGCATAAGAATGTTGTAAAGTTATGTCAAGTCCTTAATACTGTAGCAATGACCCACAAAGGAATGTTGTAAAGTGATGCAGGTCCTTAATGCTATAGCAATGACCCACATAGGAATGCTGTGAAGTGATGCAGGTCCTTGATGCTATAGCAGTGACCCACATAGGAATGCTGTGAAGTGATGCAGGTCCTTAATGCTTTAGCAATGACCCACATAGAAATGCTGTGAAATGATGCAGGTCCTTGATGCTACAGCAGTGAGCCACATTGGATAGCAATTACCTACATAGGAATATTGTAAAGTGATGCAGAGTCCTTAATACTATAGCAGAGACCCACATAGGAATGCTGTAAAAATCATGCTTGTCCTAAATGCTTTAGCAATGACCCACATAAGAATGGTGTAAAGTGATGCCAAATCCTTAATACTGTAGCAGTGGCCCATATATGAATGTTGTAAAGTGATGCTAAGTCCATAATGCTCTGTGATAAATAAAATCAGTAAACATTTGTTTGTTTGATATGAAATTTAAATAATATCAAATAATTCTATATTCAACTGACTGGTCATGGGAACACTCATGCAGGATCCTGTATGTATTGTATAGAATAATGCAAGAACCAGTTTTTACATCTTTGTAACCAGGGATCTATTTTATAAAATCTTCTTATTTGCTCACAAGGTTTTCAAGAAATATGCAGGGTATATTCTTGCATTGAAAATTTTGGGGGAAATTTTCCACTCATTTTGAAAATGGGTGAGGGTGATTTCTGAGTATAGGAGAAATGTAATGAAAAAAAATAAAGGTAGGACTTGAAAATCGAATGCTCACATTCAACTGGTTTTTCAGTGTCTTTTTTTTTCTCAGAAATTAGTGAGAATCTCATAATAATGCATCCTAGAATAGACCCTGAATATGCCTGTATCACAGACTACTTATAGTCCGAATCATTGATGAGAGTTTTGAATTGTATGTTAGGTAGCATTTGAAGTTATGTGTTTGTAGGGATCTATTGTATTGATCTGTATAAAGCTGGCAGGGTTATATGTTTAATGTCCATATTGATTATTTTAGCAGCACCAGCAGCCCATCAATAAATATCCATGCAGACGATGGTATTGTTGATTAAATTACAATAAATCCCTGTGAATATTACATTTTGATGTATTATTTTCACATATGAATTTAATAAAAATCAATTACGATTGGTTCCAGTCCTGCAGAATTGTCATAAAAGACTTCTGATTTTGAGAGGCTAATAATCATGATGCAGAGGTGATTATGACTTGCTGAAACATTATATAATTTCAGTAGAATTTTATAAATGTATAGCCATTGATGGAAGTTAGAATTGCTGTAATGAACAGCTAAATAAATGTAGTAACAAAAACACTTCATACAAGTTTTTAAGAAAGTAAATTGAAATGCAAATTATCCTGGCAAGTATCTCACATGTATATGTATCTCTACACACGTAACCTAGTTACAATGAGTGGAACAACATCTGTTACATGTATGATAAATCTAGATAAAAATAACAGAAATATGGTAATAAATAAGAGTTTCTTTATTTTCTTTTAATAACTTGTACACAGAAGAGTCCTTGTTGTGTATAAAATTATTCAGCAATGCATTCCGCCATTGTAAGTCAGTAGTTCAAGACAACAAAGCCCTTTTCCTACTTAAGCAAAATTGTACATGATTTTTAGCTTCCCTGGACAAGACCAATGGGCCAACCTAACACATTTCATTGAAAATATGGGATAGCCTAACACAATTGCCACCTATTAGGGACCAGCCAAATACATTTGTTGAATATTAGGGGCCAGCATTATACATTTGTTGAATATTAGGGGCCAGCCTAATACTTTTGTCAATTATTAAGGGTCAGCCTAATACATTTGTCAATTATTAGGGATCAGCCTAATACATTTGTCAAATATTAGGGGCCAGCCTAATACATTTGTTAAATTAGGGGCCAACCTAATATTGTTGAATATTATGGGCCAGCTTAATACATTTGTCAAATATTAGGGGCCAACGTAATACATTTTTCAAATATTAGTGGCCAGCTTATAATACATTTGTCAAATATTAGGGACTGAACTTTGTATCAAAGAAAAGATATTCATAGTAAATATCAGACATAATCTTGTAAGAATGGGGGTGAGGTAGGTGGCATGTAACAGGGCTGTTTATTATTTTGCACCTCAAATGAGCTCAGCAGACAGCTTACCGTCCTATATAGCCAGCGTCCCCCCTAAATTTAATAAGTCCAATTACTTTGACCATTGAAGAGGGACAAAAAATGTCAACCAAGGTGTAACACTGTGGACTTGGCATGGGATAAACATGGTACAGAATAACTCCTCTTCATTAGCCAAACACTAGATGGATCAATTTTATAACAGAGTTATTTGTTAATGTGAGGTTAAACACAAAACTTAAGAAAGAAAAAATAGAAACTTATAAGTTAAGGACATTTGGTCGATATTGGATGTTGGACTGCATATTTTGGATGTTGGACTGCATGCTGTAGCATACCCATATTTACTGACATATAAGTACACCCAAAATCAGTTGACAATCCACCCTTACCCATTGTTCAAAACAGCAAAATGGGAATTTTTCTTTAACATCTTTTAGAAGTACAGGTTTATTTTACCTTCATGTTTGCCAAGAAAATAGATGGATATTACATTATATTTATAGACATTTGTTCCAGAGATCAAATTACCATACTCATATCTTGTAAGACAAGATTTTTAGCTCTGTTGGTCATAGAACATAAGATCCGTATATACTCACTTATAAGTCGAGTCAAACTGCAATAAACAAAGATCCTGAGCTGTCATAGCATAATGTGTCTGCAGATCAGGGTCTGTGTTGTTTGTTTTACAGATTAGTCCTAACAAACTGCACAGACCCAAATCTACTGGCGCATTATGTGATGGCAGATCTGGGTATTTGCACTTTGCAGTTGGACTTATCTTATAAACATGTATATACAGTCCAAGTTTGTTATTGGTATTCCTCCCAAACTACTGGGAGGACTGCCACTAAACTATATAGATACATTTATTAATAGGTTTAGGTGGTTCCAAATGAAAACAGGGCACCTCAGACATTCATTATTGCTATTTTAATACTGTTCCTATTGCTAATACTGTTATAATCATGGATGGTAATATCAACATTGGATTTTCATGTAGAAACAAATTTTAATGTTTAGTTGATCCTAAATGAAAATGGTACTGATATGACACCCAGAATGATCACCATGGTGGCCAACTTGAAAATCTTGTATATCATTTCTTCTCCAAAATGGATGGTCGTTATCAATATGGGCTTTTCACCAGAAGATTAATTATGATGTTTAGTTGGTCCCAAATAAAATATAGCGCTTATTTGACGTACAGAATGGTCGTGTAGCCTATCATGTGCTGAAAAAAGACATTAAATCCACAAAACCATCAACTTGAACATTTTGAATTTGTAACACCTTATCAGTCATGCTGTATCATTTATATTAATTATTTAAGCTTGCTAAAAATATCCATCTTTAGGGTTTGACGATGCCAATTTCAGTGTTTGTGTAAGTCATCAAATTAAACTTTAAAAAATTATATGTTGTTGTTGTTGTTATAGGGTTTAACGCCATTTTTCAGCACAAGATAGGCTATACATGGCGGCCAGTATTAATGGTGGAGGAAGAACCCTGGAAAATCCCG
>JAECUM010013014.1:0-13385 GCA_016617855.1 Megalonaias nervosa | reverse complement strand
TGACAGGGTCAGCAGAGATAACTACACATAGAGGTACTGTTTCTGAAGCAATCTTTGTTAGTCTTAAAAATATTAATTGGGCTTTTTATTTTATTGTTTTCCTTCCTTTTTCTTGTACTCTTATCACATCAGTCTATTTTCACTATTTTCCCAAGTTGGATTGTATATGTGATATTTGACTGTAAGAATATCACATTTGATAGTTCTTTTTACACTTATTAATTTGTGACAATGTCCTTCAAGATTTTGTTATGGTAGAAGTCAGCGCAATTTTTAGGTCACCAATCTCTAAAGCCAAGTCAGAGCTGAAATTATTGTGTGACCATTCCTCCAGCAGCATGGTTGTCCATCATTGTCACGCATTGTCCCTCGACATTTGCAATTTTTCACTGCTGAAATAAAAATTATTATTATTTTAACAACTTAGTTGCTGCTGCTGTTGTTAAATTGGATGATTTTATAGTTTGACTGTTACAACATAATATTAGTACTCTCCTTGGTATGTGTAAATGAATGTACAATGTCAATTATAATGGTTTTAGTCCCTCCCCATCCACCCCCCCATGCTGTAAATGTAACTGGAATTAGGTCTGTGGGTGTTGTTATCAGATCGTGTATCATGATCATAAATCAAGTATTCATGATGTTTTTGTATGAATTGATACATTAAACCTAAATGGATATATTTCTTCTCAGACTTCCAGATGCTTTTGTTGTTTTCAGCAAAGTCTTTGTACAAAAAGAAAATCAGATAACTGCTTAGAAATAGGGCAGTGAGTCACAACCTCCATCAATAAGTGAAAAAATGTTTCCATTTATTTTATTGAATGAGAAAAAAAGAACAGACATTATTTTGTAAAATATCCATTGATTATTTATATTTATTTGTTATCATTTGAATTCTATCAGTATTTTATATTATGGACTCAAAAACCTTGTGCTTGTTGTGCTTTCGTTTGGCTCTTTGTTATGCAAACCTGACTGTGTCAGGTATTGGCTAAAGATGCTAATAAGCAAAATGACAACAACAAATGAAAACTTACATGAGAGACCAAAAACTGATTTTAATTATCATGATGTATGCAAGAAAATATTCATGAGACTAGTATCAGCAGGTTTGTGATCTCAGGGTCACTTTGGCCTCTTGTATGATACTGATTCATGAAAAAAGGTCTTCAAAGTTCTTTACCAACTTTGGACCATCATATATAGCTCAGAAATGATTCCGCAGCCATTCAGTTTGATGCAGTTTAGTGTTAACCCAGTCTAAAAGATAGGTGTCATCATTTATATTTCATTCTTAACAGAGTTGGGGGGCCCCGAGTGGCCAAGTGGTCTAAAGCGCTGACCGTTACGGATCACTGCCATCTCACCTCTGTCTGCGTAAGTTCGAGTCCAGGCTCGGCTAACGTGGGTATGTGAGAAAGCCTGCCAGTAGCTTCTCGTGGGTCGGTGGTTCTTCCCGGGATTTTCCAGGGTTCTTCCTCCACCATTAATACTGGCCACCATGTATAGCCTATCTTGTGCTGAAAAATGGCGTTAAACCCTATAACAACAACAACAACTTAAGAGAGTTGCGGGTCTTGTCAATCAATGTCATAAAGTAAGTAATAGAAGTTGCAAGGAACCAGTTAATGTAATGGATCCCTATAATCAGTTTTAGATCATCACATAGGAAGTTATGTTTAGAATCCATGATAACTTGGAAATGTTTCAACATAATCTGTTCCCATAAGGTATAATAATTTTTTTAGAAAAACAATTGTGCTCGGTAAGATAATTGCCTCTTTCACTTTATTTCAGATAGAGTTATGGCCCTTTTTGCATGTTTTTACAGTGCAGGGCACTTCGTGACTCAGTTACTCTAATTTAAACATGCATAAGATATAAATTTTATAATAATCTATGCATATGGTATATTATAAATACTGAAACAGGCATCAGTTATTATTTAGGTATACATGTATATGTACATACACTATGAAAGAACATAAGTCATAACATCTCACTTTTTCAAGAAATCATGAACTTCATTGCATTGGGAATCCCCCAAAATTTAGTTCTTTATTTTAATCCTGAGCATTTTAGTTATGGGAGGTTTAATTGCATCAGGTAAGCATTCATGAATATCTTTGCAGTCTGACCTTAAATTTATAAATCTGTCATGGTTGAGAATATACTCCAACATTGAGGTGTAATATCTCCATGGATTGTATTTGCATGAAACTTTCTGCTTTTACTACATTTCTTCAATATAAAATAATTTTACAGATATAATCATCTATCTCAGTAAAAATATTTGAGCGGGGCGGGGGGTGGGTGGTGTGCAATGGATGGAAAGTTACATTTCTTGACATGAGGAATTTGAGGTCTGATTACCATTAAAACTCATGTCAGCAGTTGTCCAAAATTGACTTGACCTGGGCTGCATCTTCTTCTCTTTACCAGCCACTGGTTAACCTATTAGCCTCTGGTATATAGTATGCAGAAAAGAGTGACCCATAACTTTATAATAACTTTAATGTTGCAGTTCTTTGTTCCCTTTCAGCTGATGAAGAGTTTGATTTTTACTTGCCTTGTGCAAGCAGATAAGAGTGTCTTCCAGTCCATGGCCTTTCCAGCCCTTGGGACTGGTAACCTGGGATTTCCTGCTGATGAAGTTGCAAAGCTAATGGTGGAATGTATTCAGACTTTTGAGAAGTCAAAACCTTACACAAGTCTGAGAGACATTGCTTTGGTGGTTTACCCTTCAGACACAAAGATTATTAAGGTTGGTCATTTGACTCACTGTATTATGTCATACTGATCATAGTTAGTATAATTCTCATTTTTTCACACTAATTATTTGTCCATAGTCCCTTTGCTAGTTGATATGTCTTTTTGCCTTCTGGCTGTCTATACCTATGAACATGATATTATTATGCCAAAAATTTTTTAATAATTAATTTTGATGTCGTTTGATATGTGAATGTAATTTAAACTGTTAATTCTGCAGATACTTTACTTAACCTGAATAATCTGACACTCCAATTTTACAGACACCATATTTTAGAAATATGCAGTTATTTTAAATAGTATACAAATTTTCTGGAAACTAGAGGTGAGCAGTATTCCAGTTTAATGCAGCAGTATTTTTTCCAATAATACATACCTCGGTACTTTTTCACTGTACAGGTACTTTGGTAGTTTCTATCAGTAAGGAATTTACAGAGATTCCCATGGATTTAATGATATTAACATTTTGTTTCATTTTTCATGTCAAAAAAATTCCAAAAAATTGTTAATTTGCTTGTAAACAATTGCATTTGTCACAAATTAATTATGAATGTTACAAATATAATTATATGATCCTTGAACCAGATGATTCAAACATATCATATATGCTAACATGGTGTCTAAATGGGATGTTGTGAAAGATATTGTAGACAAATTAAAGTTTTATGAAAATTTTGGCTTTTAAAAAATGTCATTGTTTGGTTGTTACTAGCATATGTTAATGTGTTATGTCCATGTATTCCTTTGTTTCTATTCAGTGCCACTAATTGTGAAAATCTAATGCAATGCCACTATATGTGTGAAAATCTAATGCAATGCCACTAATTGTGAAAATCTAATGCAATGCCACTATATGTGTGAAAATCTAATGCAATGCCACTATATGTGTGAAAATCAATCATACACCAATCACATTTGTTGACGAACCATATCTTATATTTGCTTACAAATTTCATTTTTGTAGATCCACATGATTGCCATATTTGTTTATAATTCCATATATTAATCATACTGGTGTTATATGTTGATTTATGGGCTTATTTGTGTTTATTTCTTGAATTCCATGCTTTGACCAATTTCATTTTGGAACAGTATCATTATTATATCCATGATAGAACTTTGTGTGTTCATTTTGTTATAGCCATTGTTTGGATTTTATGCACATTAGTAATGTGTCAGATTCATTCATCATTCATATGCATTATAAATAAACATCTCATTCACATAATTGTGATTAGTGATTTTGCAAGATCCAATCCCACACAGCTTCAATCTGTTACACCAACTAGAAATAATAAAAACAACTGTCAGTGAAAACTGTATGAAGACATGATCATCTAGTCAAGAGAATATCAAAATCGGGATTTGTTTGCTCCCATGTTGTACAAGTTTGCCATTCAATTGGCATCAATTTCATTTTAGGACCAACTAGACATCATAAACAGATTTTTAGTAAAATCTCCATGTTGATATGACCATTCATTCTTCTGTAGTAGCCATAACACAGTTGTCAAGATTATCAACACAGTGGCAATACTGGAAAAAGATCAGCACAGATTTCATTTAGGCAGTGTAAGTAATTTTTCAGTGAACAGTTCATGTCAATATGGTCAACCATTCAGGAGAAGGAGTGATAATATTTTCAAGATGGTTTCCATGAGTGTCATATTGAATATTTTGATCATTTAGGATCAAGTTTACATTATAAGAAGTGTCTCAGTAAAAACACCATGACAATCTGACCACCTGCTAAGGAGAATTAGCGATAACAAGATTTTCAAGACGAATTCACCATGACACCATATTGGAATCCTGAGGGACATTATTTTCACTTAGGACCATGTCAATATGATCATCCATCTGGGAATAGTAGCAACAATATGATTATTAACCTGGTCACTTTGGTGGTTATATTTGATCTCATTTTGGTACTAATTAGACATCATAATAAGTCATTTAGGTAACAGCTGCCATGTCAATATGATCATCCATCTAGGAATAGTAGTAACAATATGGTTATTAAGCTGGTCACTTTGGTGGTTATATTTGATCTCATTTTGGTACTAATTAGACATCATAATAAGTCATTTAGGTAAAAGCTGCCATGTCAATATGATCATCCATGCAGGCACAAGATTTACAAATAGCTGCCATATTTTGTCTGAAAAATTAATATCTTTATGGTCAGGACTGTGTATGGTTCATGCACAAATCTCATTACTTAATTGAAAACCTTACAAGGGACTGTTAAATTTTTTCATGGGCTGGCTTAAACTAACATGCCCAAATTTAAAGTAAATTCTGACACCTCTTTTACTCTATTTGTTTATTCGAAAGGTGGACTCAATCCAAATATAGTAAGAGGTTTCAGAATGAACTCATCACAGTGAGAAAACTTTAAGTCTTGAAATACAAACATCAACATATATTTAATAATGTCACCGACAACAAAAGTTACCATTATTATTAATTTTTCAAATGCATATATACACTTCTCTCAGATCACTGTATTTTATCTTCCAAACCAAGTCCAATCACTATATGTTACTTTTACATGGATTTCACCATATCATTCAATGTTTCATCAAGTTTATTTAACTCCTGGGCCTTATGTTTAGTTCTTTTCTTAAAATTGTTTGAATGAACGTGTCTGCTTAGGAGGGGGAATCTGAAACAAATATTGGTTTTGATCCACCAGTTGCAACAGCGGGGATGGGGACTTTCTCACTGACTGATATAATTTCTCCTCAGAATCTGTCTTAAAAAAAAAAGAAATCAATGACTGTTGAGAGGATTTCAAAAAGTGGTCACCAATGATTGGTGTTTTTTACTTAACATATGCAAACAAAGGCATGCCTCCCTGATCTTCTCCAAATCTATTAACTTACCTAATATGAACTCTATACTCCATGAATATTTGGGGTCTGTGATTTATTCATAATTGAACAAGCATTTCCTTATCATTAAATCAGACGATACATTCTATGTTCAACATGCTTCATTCACCATTTGGATTGACTGGTTTATTAATAGTAACACCAAAACTATCCTTTGCCAAGTTTGAGTAAAAAAAGGTATTACAGACTATTCATAAAACAATGGATAATACCAAAGATATCCAAATAAATAAAATGTGTGATAAAATGAAGAATAAGAATGACCAGTTTTCCCAAAAGATAATTAGGTAAAAATGAAATACTTAATAAAAATGGATCAAATAGCAAACTTCAGGGGCTCTTAAAGGGCTGTCAATGAGAATGTAAGGGCTTTTAAAGGGCTGTCAATGAGAATGTAAGGACTTTTCAAGGATTTTCAAGACCATACATTAAATTCAAAGGTTTTTAAAGACCTGTGTGAACCAAGTTGTCTATCAATGCGACTCAGATGTGCTTGGATGTGATCTAGGTAGGTAAACTTGTCTGTATTGTATCCTTGCTTGCCAAAAAAAGAACACTTTCAAGATAACAATTCAGTGTTTTCTTTTACAAATGAAGAACTCTGGTTTCATTTCTCCTGTTTGTTTTTCTTTTTGTTTGTAAAAGCATTTTCATTATGTACGTGTACTGCTATTATAACAAATCTCAATCAATGCTAGAAACTTCCCTACAACCATGATCCAGTTCTAACACTGATATTGTTTCATTATATAATGATTGTCTTTGACAACAAAATGAGCCACCAAAATAATTTACATCTATATTTATATTATCTTACCTATGAAAATCGGGGGAAAAAAAAGTTGATAATCAAGAGAATAAATTTGAAATATGCCAACGACTGCCCAAATTCACTTAGATTGGTACAAGAATTTAAGTGCTGAATACTATAATCTGAAATGATATCACAGGTATAAAGACTGAACTATGTCCAAATTGAGGTTATCAATGGGAAATTTTCGACTGAATAAAAGTGAGACAACAATACCTTGCATAATTTGTATGTTGGAGATATTGATTCTGTTATCATATACCGACATAAACACATTTTAGTTTACTGGAAAAAGAAAGTCTTTTGTTAATGGTTTTGAATTTTGGTAACCTAAATTTTTCCAAGATGATGTGCATGTCTGCTTTGTCTTCCTTTGTATGCTCTCAGTAATAAAAATAAAAGAAGCTAGCAATCACAATATCAGCTCCATATAATGTGATGACAATATATTTTAAGTTATCAAAGTGATTAATGAATTAATTCTGCCCACTGTCTTGAGAGAAAAGGTAGTTTTTCCTTTAACATCTCCTTTAGCATGCTTGTGACTCACTTTGTTTAGTGAACTCCAAAAGATGCCTTTACCACTGCCTTTTGCTTAATCTATGTGATACTTAGGGTAACTACTTGATCACCAAGTTGAGAACAGGTAAAACATTCCTTTATTTATGGTCCAACTTAACTTATTTTACAATTTTGTATTGGCTAATGAAAAATTGATTGGTTTCCAGTGGAGCTGGGTACCATAAAATATTTTGTACAATGGTATAACACAGTATTGCTGAACATACCATGATACATACCATAGTATCACTCAATAATACTAGGGACTAGCAATTCAATGTTCTGCAACAGGGGCCTGGCACATTTTTAAAAAAAATCCATCTGTCAAAACATACCATTTTAAAAAAATTATGTTGAGATAAACAAAAAATAAAATATCTCAGTTGAAAGAAAATTACAGTCACCCTCACTGCCAAAAATTAAATGGTTAGTAACATATGGTACATGAATTTGCTATGCATATGTTAATTATTGTATAATTTGCTATGTGTATGTTGATTACTGTATAAATTGTAATCTAATAACAGTAAATAATGTGGGATGATTAAGATTGCAATATAGCTGACATACTGTAAAAGATATTGTGCTGACAATAAACAATAAACATGAACATATTTAGTGGACTTCAGAATTATGTCCAATTCAGCTGAAATATAAAAAACAGTTAACCTGCAAATCTTAACACAGTTCACCATCAACTGCAGCATCTTGGTTGCAACAGACTTAGAGTTTGATGACTCCCCTTGAATCTACAGTACAGCTAAAAATTGCTTCCATAAAGTGAACAGCTTCCAGACAAAACTCATCTGTATTGTGTCAATACAAAGAGTTTGTGCTATAAGTAACCTGGTTGTTGTCAATTCCATGGCCATAGAACTCGAGGTAATTGAGGTTTCTCATCACCGGCACTTTGTACATGTAGTAGTGGCTGAATCAAACTCAGTATTTTGAAATAACTAAGGCAGCAACTGTACACCCCTGTGTAACACTGTATATGGCAATGACACACTGTACATTTTTGTTCATACATTATCCAAAGGGATTGTATTACACACAATTTTGTGATAGTTGGTCCTAAATGAAAATGGTACCAGTCTAATAGCAAACCGGCCACCATGGTGGCAGTTTGAAAGAGCCTGGTTTTAATATTCCTTCTGACTGGATGATCAATAAAGACTTTGTATGATGTGTAGACTGGTCCTAAATGAAAATGGTACTGCTCTGTTCTTCACATATATGGCCAATTTGACAAGATTTTCATGAAAAGACTTATTATGATATGTAGTTGGTCATCAGTAAACAGTTTGCTTATAAGCCCATATAAAACTTTATTCCCTTTGCATCCATCTGGAAAATCTTGTCATTATATTTCCAGAATTGATAGTCTATAAGCAGCTTTGGGTTTTCACTAAAAGACTCATTGGCTGCAAATAAAAACAGGTGATCAAACTTCTAATATCACCACCATGGTGGCCGTCTTGAAAATCTTGTTACAACTACTTCTAAACGGATCATCATACAAAGATGTTTTTTTGAAGAGTCAATTTATATCATTTTTCTGAAATATAAATGGTGCTGATCAGTGGTGGCCATCTTAAAATTATGTATGGTGCCTTGTCTTGAAGGGATAGTCTTATAGACATTGGTGTTTTCACTAAGCACTTATTGCTACAATATAGTTGGTATTAAATGTAAATGAAGCCAGTTGATCTCCCCAGGTTTGAAATATTTCATAACAGCTGCTTCTTTAAAATGGATGGCCATACCAACCTTTACAGCAAAACAAAATGTCTGTTTTGCAATGTGTAGTTCCTATATTAAAATGCTGATCTCACCTCCAAAATGGCTGTCTTGACAGTCATCCTAAAAGAAGTTGAATGGATACTTCTCCTGAACAGAAGACTGTATTATCATGGGAATTTAATAAAACACAGTTGCATTATCTACTAGCTGGTTCTAAATGAAAATGGTGCTTATCTGACCTCCAACATTGCACCATATTGGCCAAGTCAAAAGTTTTGTTATCACCACACCTCTTGAATGAATGGTAGTACTGACATAGGGTTTTCACAGATCTCTGCGCTTTTGTTAAACCAGACCTTGTTGACCTTAGGGTCAAGTCAGAGGTTATTGCTTGCCTCTTTGTGCATACACAAATGAAGCTTAACTAGACATTGTATTTAGTTGCTTGTCAATGAACAAGTTGGTAGTCAGCATTCTAGCTGAGATTGATTTACCCCCCACCCCACCCCCCACCCCATAGGCTCTGGGATATAGAATATGCCGGATGTGCCACAAAAGATGACTAACAGAGGTAGGAGATGCAGTGTCTCTGGTTATCATGCTGGAGTCATGACCCAAATGGTGCTCAGGTTTGAATGCTTGCATTGGATTAGACTAGCTAAACTACTGTGATGTTGTCTCAGCACTAAAAAACTACCTCTCTTGCTGAACAACAGCAACAAAAAACAAATCTAGCCAAACTAGTTTCATTTTTGCTGGCTTGTGATGATAATACCAAACATTAACAGTTTGTAGATATATCTGCAGTATACCTTGAGCTATGCTAATTCAATAGCTATTTTTCTAACCAAATGACAATTATTATAGATTTAATCAAACTTAGCATGTGGGTATAATCTGATTCTAGTTTGAGAGAATTAAGTTTAACGATATTCATGATAAATTAGGTTCAAGGTCAAGGGTCAGAATAGAGAATTTAGTGCTGCACTTACAGATATGTTGTAATTCAAACATGCAAGAAAATATATTGGTTAGCAAATTTGTACTTTGGATTTTCTCAAGAATATCAGACATGGTTTTGGAACTTTGCAGTTGTAATGAACTCCAGGATAGAGCAAATCATCTTATCATCGATTCCTCAACATTCTTTTCAGCCAGTTGAGTTTTTTCAAGGGAGTCTTTTATTGTGACTGAGACATATAAAATGTTTGCAAAGAGATCATAGATGTGATTGGTTGAGATTTTTATCTCTGTAGAGACTATTTTTTTTATTGGTGTTTTTTATTAAACTTGGTAAATAGACTTATATCATTAAGCTCTTGGTTGGGTATTGATGTTGACTTAGACTTACTTAGACTTAGTTCCTCCTGCGCCGTTTGGCGCATTGTGCAGCGAGTGCTCTCCATCGAGGTCGATCTGTCGCAATGGTTTCAGCGTCATCCAATGATATGCCCAGCGCTCTCAGATCTTCGATGAAAGTGCATCGCCATGTAGTTCGGGGGCGGTCTTGTTTCCATCTTCCCCGTGGCATCCATGAGATGGCGTTTCTTGGATGCCGTGAGATTGGTTGCAGGAGTACGTGGCCAGCAAAACGTAGCCGGCGCTCTGTCACAATGTCGTTGAGAGGGCAGGTGCCTGTTCACTGGTGGATCTCTTCATTTGTGATGCGATCCTTGATGTTGAGTGAGATTCATTCATCTTTCTGGCTGAGCTTATGAACACACAGGTGACTACTTCTGATCAGCTTTTGATAAAACTTGTTAAATAGTCTTATATCATCAAGGTCTTGCAGGAGTTTGATTATGAGCATATGTTTGAGGTAATCTTGTATCTGACTGACAGAGCTTGTAACCATCGTGATGAGCTTATGTGAAGCTTTAAGCCAAGAAGGTCACAAATGAGTTCCATAATTACAGGTCCCTCACACCAAATTAACCATTATTGTTCTTTGAACGATTGTCACCAATAGCTCCACTGTAAAGGTTAAACAGCCCCAAGGAATTTGACAACTCTCCAAAATGGCTGAAAATGCAGTAACTGAGCCATGTAATACATGAAACATGTTTTAAGTGCAAATATAATGATATACATTGCGCATGCATGTAGATGAAATGACTTCATTACACAGTTCTTCTTTTATAAGAATGTGATGCAAAATTATTATTTTAATAAAATATTGTAATAACAGTGTTCATACTGGAATCAGTTTATGACAAGAATAATCACACTGGCTTATAAAAATGTGAACATTTCTGATCATTTAATGTGTGCAATATATAATTCAATTCAACTTAGTTATAAAATGTTTAATCTGAAACAGAATATCTTCTAGAAAATTTAGGATAAATTTCAAAACTTTAAATATATAAGCAATTTCCTAACCTGGGATGAATAGCAAGAAAGAATGACCATTTAGCATTTTCACATATCTCCACAGCTGAAGATTGCATCCATAAAATGGATAGCTTCATGACAAGACAACTATGCATGGTGATAATACAGAGAAAAGATAGCACTATAAGTACTATCAACCTGGTCAAATCCATGGCCAGTCTAAGCACTCAGAGTAAAAATGGCCCCCCATTGCCAACACATGAAGCGTGCTACAGTGAATTTAACAGAAGGCACTATTTCAAAGTCACCATGGTTAAAACCATACACCATGGCTAACAGTGTACATAGCAACAAAACCCATCAACATTTATGTTAATTTGTAAATAGGTATTTTCATGAAGTCAATTCCATGACACCAGTACATAGCATTACATGACTATGTGCCGTAAAGATAGGAACCATATGTACATTTCCCATATTGTATATGTATATTTCAGGCTTTTACCACGGTGCTTGGTGGAACAACAGTGCCTTCTGCCAGTACTCGAAGGAGTGCTTCATCCTCTTCAAACATATCAACTGGTAATTTTTTCACATGAAAGTTTTGTTTTCTTAAGACTGAAAAATTTTGAGAAATATATATAATATACTGGAACTTCATGCATATTTCATAAATAAAATCACATTCTTTTTGTGTTTATGAATGCATTCTTTTACTGCACTGCTCTAATGTGATGCTCAGGGTCCATAGAGTGCCATTGTGTTAGGTAAACCATTGCACTGAGGCAAGACGAGGCAGTTAATTGAAGAAAATGCTGCACGTGTAGCCTCTTGGGTATACAAAATGGTGGTGGAGTTTAATGGGGAGGTAGGGTGCAAAATTGTCACAGTTGCCAACTAAAATTGATGCACATACATTAAACAAGAAAAAGTGAAAATAGAGTAAACAGTTTGCATGTGTGAAAAATTTGGCAGCTGAATAGCATGAATAGTTCAAAGTACATGTGTACTCACCAACTGATCTCAGTGCATCCATTACTGTAGTGAATCTACTATAATTCTATTGAAACTCAACAAGAAGCATAATTTTTTATTTTCCAGGGATAGATCAGAAGTGGGTGTGTAGGAATCCTTGAATCCATCTGTCCAGTTGACCATCATCTGGCACAGAGTCTTCTTAGTGTAACTAGCTGCACATTTTTGATAGCTATTATGGTCATCACCAAAGATGTGCTTATAAAATAATCATCGTTCTCTTGCAGTTTTTAAGACAAAGTTATTGTCATTTTTTATTAGCAGCTGAATGCAATGTAACAGATTATTGTGACTTCATCTAGCCACACAGATTTCAGTGGACTGCTGTGGGAGTTAGGAAATGTTATCATAATCTGAGGATGTGCAAATCAACAGATGACTATTGTCCTTTGTTTTTTGCTTTTCATGCAGCATAAGACAGAATCTTGGGAAAGCAAGATGATGTCTTGAATTTTTTTTGGATTGTCATCTAAAGATACACATACAACATTGACCAGTCTTTGTGCTGCCATGATTTTTGAAAGAGTTATTGCCCTCTTCTAGTTGTGGTGTAATACAATATTGCAGAATTTTGTGAATGTGACTACAGTTTTTAATGGATTGCTTTGAAACTTGGCACATATTATGGTCATCATTATCAGATATTATCAGTCATTATACTTTCACTATTTTCAGAAGAGTTATTTATTTTTTATTTAATATGTACTCAGTCTACAGATAATGGAAGTAAATATATAGCACATTTAAGTTTCAGTATGGACATATATCGTCGGCATCCATCCATCTTCGAGAGACAATGGTGTAGCTTCCAGTTGGGTGTTCTGTCTGCACCTTCGCGAGTGGCTGAAGAGTCTGATCCTAGAGTGACAGTCTCTGTTGCACTTGCTGCAGGTGAACGTTGATGCTTGTTGAGGCTGTTGTTGTTTCGCCTTTCTCCTGGTTCTCTTTGTAGCGAGGTTTGTGTTTATCCTTTCCTCGGCTTTCTGAACGCCCTGTCTGACAGCAAGGCGCCAGGCGGAGCGGTCATCAGCACAGCTCTCCCAGTTGTTGACGTTGATGTTGGCCGTCTTCATGTCCTTCTTGCAGACATCTTTGTAACACAGACGTGGCCGTCCAGTCAGTCGTGTGCCCTCTGCTAGCTCGCCGTATAGCAGGTCCTTGGGAATGCGGCCTGGATCCATTCTCTTGACGTGGCCAAGCCAGCGAAGGTGCCTCTCGCTGAGGATGGT